>QNGE01002857.1:0-100937 GCA_008508345.1 Paragonimus westermani | reverse complement strand
ACTGGAGTTTACAGGACAGTTAATGTGTCTCGTCTCGAGACGATTGGGCAACCTGATCATTGCTCATAAGCGAGAGTGGTTGAGCGTTCAGATTTGACAATTCGCTCCTGCCTGATGTGAGGCCACTGGCGCAGTGATTAACACGGTTGTCTCATGGTTGGAATGACCGGAGTTCAAATCCCGGCCATGCCAAGGATATGCACTATTGACGAGCTCTAATGAGAGCGGAACGATAGTCTAGTGCTTCTTTTCGAAAGAAGCTGGCTGGAAAGCCTATCTGAATGTGAACGATGCGACCAAATATGAGTGATTTTTGTCTTGAAAGTATGGTATTGAGTTGAACCCTATATACGTAATGTCTTAAGTTTGTTCGTCCTATGTGAAGAACGTTAGTACATCGGGCCAATACAGGTTTTTATGCCGAATTGAACACTGTTTATAACGTATCAACCATGAGAAATTTCTTGCCATCAAACGGGCAACCGAAAGCAAGTTCTAAGTAGATGACGTCACTTTTTTCTACTGAGCTCTCCGAGTGCTCCAACACATCTGCGCTCATCATCACCTCTCGGGCTGATGTATTTTTGCATTCAATGAAATAATCGCGATTCGTGGAATGAGAATGACTTTAAAGTAGTATTTCTTCGAAAGATTGTGAGCTATCTACTTACATTTTTGAATTATGAAAACCGGTTGCAGTGTAATTTCGTCTTGAGATGTTGAGGTTGTTGTGACTTTAAGTGTATTTTGGTTGCACACAATTCCATGTTTGGTTATTAAGTTATAGTCCCTGCAGGAAATCAAGCTGCATCCATTTGTGAGACTTTGTACATCATATGTACCCGACATCCGGGAATTCAGATGGACCACATCTCTCTCTATAAGTTGGTCCATAAGATTTTATTAAGGCATTATACAATCTTATTTAATCACATAACCTTAACTCTAACGCACTTCTTGGCTAGGTTGTTTGGGTCGCAAGTTTGAGTCTGCCGGATTCAAACAGTCACAGGAGGCTGTGTAACTAACTGAGCGATAGCCACCAAAACAGCAAACCTCACTGGGTTTAACAAATAGTCTAATCTATAATGTCTATGCACAGGTTGGGAAACATTCTTAACATTTTAGGATGTGTCCTCTCATTATGCACATACAGACATAAATAACGTACGGTTGCACACCAAACTGATTTGGCCGTATCCTCCGCTTGAACAAAAACCACTCACCTGAACGTATCAAGTGACATGAAGAAAGGCAGATTAACACTAGAATTTCAATGAGTACTTTCACAGGCTGAACAGATATAACGACGTGGAAGGTCGAATCAGAAATCCTCCGCATACCCAGTTACCAGCCTGGATGATTCCGTCAGATGAGAGTTAACCGGATTTTGCTCTACCCCAATCCAGGACTCGTCGTTGATCAACGTGAGCGTGATAAATGAAGTTTAGTGTTATAATTTTCTACTTGCGATTTCTCAACAATATATGACTGGTATGAATTTAATTTTGCCTATAACGATGAGCGTTGGTCATACAACGTGTACCGAGTTAGGTAAAATAACCTGCCCACAAACTCTGGTTCTGTGTGGTAGGATCTAATTTTACGCTAGATGCAAACTTGTAGGTTTACTAGCCACAGTTACTCATTTGTGATTCCACTCAGATCCCTTCAGATGAGACGACCCTCAGTGAACAGAAAATGTTTGCCGTCCTACTAGGTTGCTCAGCTGTCGTTTGGCATCTCCAGTCAATCTGTAAAATCAGCGCCTCCCAGTTAGCTTTCACAGTTAGCAAGAGGTAAGGAGGCGGTAAAACGTCTCAGGTTTCAAGATTGCTCCGAGGGAACCCACATTTACTGTTTGAGATCAACTATGACGGAGAATTTCACTTTCAATTTGTGCTAGAGAGAAAAAAGTGGCTCATTGGTACCGCCACTCGTTTGGTAACCATACTGCAGAAGCGTTTTGGACCCATGTATCATGTGAAAAAGTGTCTGATGAATGAAAATGTATTGCAGTACAAGTGTTGGAGAACGTTGGTTGCAGCTTGCAACATAATAACCTCAATGCAGCTATGTAAATTATGGTCGCATCACGCAATCCATAGTCGTTTATACAACCTCCAGAGCAGTATACCTCGAAGACGCATCTAGCAGTTCTTGATCGTGAGTTTACTTTTGGGCTGGCGGTTGGGGGATTACGTCTGATAAGTATGATTTCCACTGTTGTCCAGAGTTGAACTATCCGCTATTACCAAGTACACCAGTAACCTTGCATGGCACCCGACGACCTGTTTGCTGACAAGTTGACGGCATTTTAATAACGGAATGAAACATTTTGAAAATTGTGGGTATTTACTCGCGTTCTGTTTGCAACAGAAGGCGAATATTCTCACGCGGCAGATGTCCCATCAAAACGTCAGCAGTTTCGTTCATGAAGATTAGATAAATTGTAACAACACCTCAATTCCCTCACTACGAGTTTAATGTGTGCCAGATGTTCCAATGTACAAAAGCTGCGAAGAACACTGAACGCTGACATCACACTGCTGGTCTTTGCAGTGTACCGTCAAATAGGTAGCAAAGCTGGCTTGCTATCGGCAAGACTTTTGCATCTATTTTAGACTCATTCTTTTCCTCAGTGTAGACGAAGCCGAGGGTGTTCAACTACGTCAGGGATATTCAGGAATTTCAAATTTCATGTTCAAACGACGTTTACTGATGAGTAATTAAAATGTTCCTTTACACACCTGGTGTTGTGTAGACTTAAAAATTACATCCTAGCAATTTTGTAATACACAGCAACCAAGGTCTTCAAAATACACAACGGTAAGACTGATGCTTGGATTAAAGACTCAACGTGTTTTTAACTGCATTGTAATAACCAAAATTCATGGGCGCAGAGATGGATATAAAAAATCAAGAAAATCTAATGCTTTTGTAACCACATCTTTTTGAAGAACAAAAAACCAATTTTACTGGACACTTTGAAATCGTAGTAAAATATATCCACGAAGTTGACATGCGTGACCCACAGTAGGTCAACAACAAACTTATAAGCACTTCGAAGCATAAACCAAATTCATCTGACAAATATATACATTGAAATAACCATGCAGACAGTTAGGCGGGTAAATGTTTTACCTGTGTGAAGGCACCTAAGTTAGTCAAAAAACCAATTATCTTCGAAGAATATGTTGAGTGAACATATTTGGGTACGTTCCAACCGAGTGATCATTGACCAAACACTAAAGTGGTATTTTTCACATTTGGCGAACTTTCATCAAAGCTGGCTAGTAGGTTGTTCTTTTTCAATAAGTGATTGAAAACAACTTGAAAATTTGCCCCATTTTAGAAAATGTGAAACGAGGCCTTGCGAAAGCGAAATTCACAGTTTTCCTAAAACAACAACGTAACGGAGTTGGGCAGAGGGGACAACTGACAGTTGGAAGAAGGTGCATGATACATTATGCTTTATAGACATTAGGCCTAATGGCATCAATATTTGACCTAGACGGACTTGTGAAGTAAAGTTAGTAGATTTTTCATCAACTGGTCTACAGCAAGAAGATTAGTTGTATTAGTAACTCCGTAGTTGACTAATGCGTATTCAAGCATATATATATGTATATATGCAGCTACTTGATGAATTATTTCGAATGAGCCACCTAAGCGAATCACAAATTCTTACCACCAAGACACGTTGGCGGTTAACAAACAACAGTGTGGGCATCGATGATGTTCTTGGGGGCAAAGTTAGCAGATGTCGTCTGCCAGGGCTTGGAGTTTGCAATAATTCGAATTACTATTTGATATCTCTATCAGATAGGACAGATTACTGGTGTCGTTTTCATGCTTGGAGACTTCCAACCAGTAGCGCGTTAGACAGCTCACACTTGTTTTTCTTGCCGTCAAAGCACTTATCCAGAATATTCTTCGGAAGAGATTTAGTGAATGACAAATGCATTGATCGTTTATTTTTACAGGACTTTGACAAATTGTTGGAAGTTGTCAAACTCAAATTACCATCACCAGATAGTCTAGTGTGCTGAAATCATCTGCTGCAGTTGGACATACTTGGCTCAATTACGCGACTCCAATGATTTAATCTGGTCGGTCACATAAACCAGGAATTTTTCCTATATGTATAATTTATAAACTCAGCGACATGTGAAGATTAGCCAAAATAACTGTTCGGACGTGAACTGATAACCCCGACTCTCATCATTTACATGTTCGCAACAATCAGAAAACCAATTACCGTATACACTGAATGGTACTGCAACTTACCGGACAATTCGCACAAAACGTACGAGCAAACTGTGAGTGGTTTGTAAATAGCGTTATCTCGTGATGAACCTCAGAATCAAATATAATGCAGACGAACCCAACATTCTGACTAGTTAATCACATCCGAATGCAATTTCCACGAATGATCTGATAAGCTTCGCATAGAGAATCAAATAGGACGACTGCGCTGCAATTTACTGGGACAAACTAGCGGTCAGCTGCAAGTTAGCAGCGCTGAGCACTAGGCACATCTGCAAGCAAAATTCCGTCGAAAAACGCTCGTTAACTTCAGGAGCCATAAAAGACCCTTCTTTTGCTTAGTACTCACTGTCACTCTGTCGCAACGTACGCTTTGATTAGGCTGGAATGTATAAAGAAGGCTTGTTTCTCATGTTTAACGAAGCTCTGATAAAACTAGCTACTTTCACATTAAAAGAACGTAAATTTAGTTGAAACGGTGGTATACAGTCTGATTCGTTCACTTCTTACTCCAGATTGAGGTTTCTTATCGGGAACTTTAGTCTCAGTTTAACACAAAGGTCACCTTATTCTTATCACACCACACTTGACTGTGACAGCGTGAATTGGCTCGGACGTAATTATTACACCTGCGTAGCATCCTCGTGTCATTGCCAACCGGGTGCCGATGGGCGCACCACTCAATAAGATTAATCGCTTTATTATTCTCTGATACAAGTCATCCCAGACAGACCACAACACATGTCTTTCGTACAAATTTGCACACGTTTTTCCACAGTGACGTTAAAAAAGGTAAGTGCATTATTATGTGACTCAACAGAACCTACCTGTAGAACATTATTACCCGTTCGGTATGAATCACGACTGACCGTCTGAAATTTTTTCACGACTGTTCAACACCATCAGGTGTTAGTTATTTCCTAACCGGTCTGTTGTCATGCATTCCATATCCAGCAACTAATGGGTCCATGTATTTGCACAGTGCTAAACCTCGAAAGCAGGTAACACGAAAGCGGTTGCCCCAGAAAAGCATGGCCAAAAATATTTTTTCGGCCGTAGCAAGGATGTGTACAGCTTAAGATCCCTAACAAATTCATACATTCATTCCGCTGTTTCTCTTCCCAACACGCTGGTCGGAACTTCTACCCGAACGGAAAGGCAATGAGCAAATGAGGATGAATTTCAAACTGAAGATGTTTGATTTGGAGACAGCTGATCAGCAGTGCTCGTCCGTTCAGTTTGGCTAGGCATGCATCTAAAATGACCTCTGTTATTGACAAGAAAAAGTCTGTTTGTGCTCATCTTTGATAGAAATACAATATAGGGGCTGCACGTTTACAAGGTCTAGCCCGACCCAGTCCAACAAAATGGGCTCCTGCAACCCTTTTCCTCATCAGTGTACATGAACACGATTCTCGTTAATTGTATTGCCTTTGGGCTCGACGTCCTACTTCCTTCAAAAGTAGTCCGCCTTTTATGTGTTTACTTTTTATTGGAATTACTAAGAAAAAAGAAAAGTGAATTTGACATCGTTTTTCTACTAAAACTACCTTCAACTCTTACTGGAACATGCAACACAATTGTCTCTACTCGGAGTGCCAGTCCCAATAACGAACCACCTCTGGACAAAATGGAGACGCCGGGATACAACAGCCTTCAGGAGTAGAGTTAAAACAGAAGTCTTGTAAAGGGAAACAAAGCGGGAAATCATGAGTCAAATAGCCAGTAGGTCATGCATGCGACCTACACAAACAAGAACTGAAATAACACCAACAGCACAGGAGCACGCTCTGTTATACAATTTACACTTAGTCATCTAGCGCTCGCTGGTTTCCACTGCGTATTGCATTACAAGTTGGAACCACTAATAACCTATTGAATAAGGACTTTCAGCATTAGAGTGAGAACTATCTGGGGAAATTCCAGTGATATCTCTTTCTTATGTAAGTTGCCAAGATAAGGCATTCTGAATCGCCCATGTCCTCGTGGATGCACATGTGACTATGAGGTGTTTGTACACGATCAGACATGACCCTTCATATAAAAGCAGGGATACGAGCAGCCATTCAAGAATCTGAACCAGCGAAGAATTCTTTATATCAGACTTGCGCGTGGATGTTCTTCCAACTAATCAACATGAACGGTAGCGATCTGCTCAAATCGAATTTTCGCTAGTTCAGGCTGGTGAAGCTGAGTCCTTATGAATGAGTTACTTGTAAACTTACTTCGCGGTAACTATCAGTTTGACTCGATTTCAATGAAATTAATTACCCTTACATTTGAAGGGTGTTGGTTGAAGTGTAGTTTTAGCAATGCATCCCTAGGTAACGAAATACGATACGGAAAGAGATGCGCCAGGTTTGTCACCATGTCAGGGCAAACAAGAAGAACACATCCTAACACCGGATGCTTCCGCTGACCTTGATGGAAACTACGTAAAGACATTCTTGTGGGTAAACGAGGAAACGACAGTGCAAACTGGGAGACTTCCAATTTTGATTCAGTTAATGCGCCAACCCTTCGATAAGTTACAGAGGTCACCGTGGAAAATCTAGACAAAAGAGTATTTTTAAGACTCGTTTTCTAACTTCAAATGTTCCGATTGTTTCAGTCAATATGACTCGAATTATTCTTAGTTCGTTAAATATTTCTTCCGTTTACACGTCCGTGAATTGATCGACTTTTTTCAAGAAAACAGTTTCAGGATTATACCAACAGAAATGAATTTTATGAAAATCTATTCATGACTAATGATCATGCTAACGACTTGAAACTCTGCGGAAATAGACGAGTATAGTAGTAGACACGGGCAGCACCAGTCGGTACTAGAAAAAATGGCCAAATATCTAAAATTGACTGCACATACACTGAACAAAATCCAGGATTTCATTTTTTATAGTTAATAGTTCAGGATGTGCTTATGTTTGCTAACTCCGACCATGACCGCTCACGTCGTGTAGACAAATGGAAAACAGCTGGTCTCGCACTTTTGTCATGAAATGGTCAGTCGTGTGTATTTATTTAACTCAGATGATGATAGACCAAGGTGCACGATAAAGGGCGCGTTTTTGTGGAGGATATGCTGAATAGAAGGGCAAACGGAAACAAAGTATTCATGAGTTTTTGTACGCCATTTATTAAATCGTAGGTTGATCACCCAATTTTCGGTTCAACTTTTGCTTTATTCATCAATTAATCAATGGAATACGATTATATTACTCGCAATTGGAGAAATGAACGTCGCTGTCGTCAGTGGAGTTGATTTCCTCAACAAGTTTAATTATTCTGGACAAGCCAGCGTTGTCATGTTCGTCTTGTTTCTATTGTGAGGTAGTCTCGTAGAATGGTGATCATAAGGATTCCACCGCCGAACTCAATTATTATATTGGTTCGGTACAGCTGCTCTTAGAGAGCCTACAAAATTTGTCGTTATCATCGCACTTCACGAGACTCGTTCAAACATTTATGCGCAACGGCTGAACTGACTATTCTGCAACGAGCCTTGGTTGTCTCACAGTGGTGGCATCGGTATCTAGCACGTAGTAAGTGAACAGATGCCACTGAGGTCACTCAGGTACCGTTCAGATCTCAAACCAGTAGTCAGCCACCGTTGTCTGACCAATGCATTCCCGTTTTCAACGGTGAAAACTGATCGACGATTCTGAAAATATGCACCCACAATCACTGCACTTCAGCTGATGCGTTGTTGTGGCGCTGGGATTGAAACCTCTGGACCATTGGTCTTTACTATAATCCATTTCATGGATGTGACACTGGAGATGACTTTTGAGTGTTGAGTTCAAATTGTAACACATAAACCGAAGTGGTAGGGTGGAAGACGGCGTTTTTTCAAGAGAAATACACATGTTACAAAATAGAACAGTGCGCGGGCCATGTTTGTGAAAACGCGAAGGTGCTTTCGCGATTCAGTACACTGCCCCGGAACAAACACAATGAGGTAAAGGAATCGCATCCGTTTTGAAAAAAGGGGTCTTACTAGTCTATACGCACAGATTGCGATATTTAGTAGAAATGCAATCTTACAGCTATACCAAACTTGCAAAGAATTAGCGAAATCCTCAGTAATACTCCCTCAGACACAAACCAACATTTTACTGGTAAACATTCGATGAAAATCCGCCCTCCGTGGTGATCAGTTTAAATCACGCGTACCAACGTACTTTGCTCAATCAAATTAGCTGATATACATTCACTCACCCGTAACCAGAAGCTATGGTCACTAACTTGAAATACGCAATTTTGATCTGCTTATATTTAATGTTTACTCAAGTAATATTACAGGAGTTGCCTTTTAATTTACTTACCGTAGAAGCGCAAAACCAGTTGAACAAGGTAATGTGAATTGCACTCATGAGCAGGGAAGTTTTACAATGCGCCGGGAATACTACTTAGAAATATAGACAATATGACGTGGCCCAATGATCTCCCACCACGTGTTTTGGCTGTCAAGTTAATTCAGACATGTTTTCAAGCTTAGTCTTCAATAGTCACAGGGCGCTATTTCAGAATACGTTAAACTATGTTATCACTGCTGTAATATCTCTTGAAATGTTGTACGATCGTTCCTGAGATTCCCGTCGATGCAACCGTATGATTATCACGCAATTTTTATAAAAACTCATTTCATCACGTTGTTTCAACAATTTTCAACCAGATAAAATTACTGTGATAACAGTTACGAAAAATCATAAGTTTCCCGAGTTGAACTGGGACGAAGATGAAGTTTGATAAACAGGTTGGAAATAACACAATGTTATAATACTCTGCGCTTCGACCGCTTTGGGTGGACTTCCTCAGGAGTGTGTACTCTACACAACCTATTCCGGAAGGACATGGTAGCGATGTATCGGTTGTCATGAACAGGTCGGTTACTAGTCGGTTACTTGCATACATAACGAACAGTCATAATATATGTTCTAACTTTTACCAGTGTCCTCGGCGGAATAAACATATACATCCGCTTATGATTATGCCAGTTCATTGGTATCTGATATACACATACAAATATCATTTTTGTTCGGCTGACGAGAAATCACAAAGTTTGCTGCTGGGGTGCAAACCGTTTCCGAAAAGTTTGAATGCTAATGTGACTACTCTGAAAGAAAGAGACACAGGGTTGTTTTTAACCTGACGTGAATTCCTAAAAAAGATTTTTCAGATAAAAAGTTCGACTAAAGTTAAAATCCTCATTTAAGTAATACGTTCGCCTAACGGTTCATCCGTTTACATCAGTTACACACACAAAAACTCAACCGGAGAGATGAAAGATAAAGTGTATACCAAGCAAATTTCGTTCATTTTTGTGAACACTTATACTTAACGGGGCTATAAATAACAATCAAACAACAGGTGACATGACTTCCGCAACAGATGTGAGAAATGGTGCTTTGATTATCACCTTTAAATCGTGATATACTACACAACAACGAAGTGTTGGCTCAGATGTTTTGAGTGGTTAACGCAAATCAATAGCGCTATTTTTGCAGGTTCACCTGCCTAAGTGTGAAACGGTCATGCCGTAATTTTTCAATCAAAATGAATGGCTTAAAGTTTGTTTTCACCCCAGCAAAAGCTGAGAGCTCTACAGAACAATAGTATCGTTTGTTTGATGATTGCATTGCATTGTCAGAGTTGAGGTTCAGGGAAATTGGTTTCACCATTCAAATACTTTGTAAGCCATGTGATTCAATAACTTCCAAAGAGAAGGTATATATATATATCAGTGCGTACAGTGTAAAATTTGTATTGTGTGAGAGCCAGACATTGTTTATTTCATCAGCTAATTGTTGGTGCATGCTTTCCGGAGAATGTTCTAACAATGAGTAAAGAAATGCGCCAAGACAAGTTTCTAAACAACCGATAAGTTCCGTTTATAACTGTACGGTTAATTATCCGATAAATTGCAAACGTAACACAGGCAGAGATATTTGATTTAAAAATGACGGCGCTGTATGCTGTACGGATAGGATGTTTGTCATCATTTCGATCACTAGGACCAAAATAGAAAGACAGACTGTTGTGCACACATGACCAGAACTGCCAATAACGCATCTCTGCGTAACGGTATTGTATTTGTTACTTCCGGAACTAACCTCGCGTGTTTAATCTCCCATATTATGTGGAACACTGTTCAGAAGGAGTATTTTCTTTGTTACCATGGTTTTTGCAAAACAATTAATTTATCCACCCTACAAATGATTGTTTGCTTCTCAGTGTATTGACAGTGCATGTGTCTTAAGACCACCAAATTTATTGTGTGACGGGAGTTGGTTTGCTTTCAAGCATTTAGGTTTTGGAGGAAAGATTTGAATGTACAATGAACTAATGAAGTTGTTTTTACCCGTTTTAGTTAATAATACTATTTCTGTGTAGTGTTTAGAAAAATAACCAGAAACCTATCTAATCGTTTAGTTTGTAACACGAAAGCTGGTTCCCTATCTTAACTGGGTTGGAAGAAAATCCTTCCAACAATTATGGATACAAAATTGCAGACTATTTTTGCCTTAACTTTCAGGGTTGGAAAAATTAAAAACTGTATTCTGTAACAATAAGAGATTTCGCTACGTTGTTTATTCTTACTGACGTGAGACACGTTGTTGGAAGATCATTCGCATCTCACTTTACCTGAACTGAGAAGTGTCATACGTCATTGAGTTGCTCAAATCAGAGTTAAAACTTAGTGTTTTTTGGACCACAATTACAAATCTTCCAGAAATAAGGGCTTTATATATCTGTTTGATCTAGAAGGTATCACTGGCTTTCTGCTATCCATCAGAGTCCAATGATTACAGTCATTTCGATGTGCCATGCGGCTGTAAAACTAGCGATATTTTCATAGTAGGCTTTCGTCTATTTCCAACTAAGTAATTAACTCAAGACTTTATAAACGGTCGGAAACCGGAAATGTGTTCAGTGTAAGAGATCCTATCATGTAGGCCCTTTCAAATTAGTGACAATCAAATGAACGAAAATCCGATTAGGGTTAGTTATTGCCTACTATGAGGATCATCACCTTGAGTGGGAATTTACGAATGACTTACGTTCAGTACTCCTGTAAATAATGATACAGGTTGTATCGCCCATCAGCCACCATGTGTTGTTTGCTTCTATTAATCGCTATTTACTAGCAACAGTACCTGCTATTTACAATTTTTTCTCTTTACACGTATATACCTTCCACTTCCATCCCACTGGCTTTCGATGAGTTGATATCACGACACTTTACGAAACTCACTAATCGCTATATTTCAACTAAGGTCAGTATAGTGAATACAACTTTCAATCCAAAAGACCCTTCTGCTGTTCAAACGTTTCCTGTGTTTAATACGAAAAATGCTGCAGTAATTGACCACTCACTTCAGCCGACAGACTGATTATTCAGTCCACCCTTTCTCTTGGTATCATGAAATGTACATAGTGAAACACACCTCAGCTTGTCCGCTTGTTGATACTGGGCTTCTGCAACACAACTCGCATCAATAAAACATCATCAATATTCCGGTCTACAAACGTGTATTCGCATATCTTTACCTTTTAAAACTGATCAAGTGTCACGTTTGATAGGACAAAGAAAGAAATTACTACTGAGCCTCTCATGAACATCATCCGAGTTTGCACTCTACAACGTGCCTGCCTTCGACTCTGAGGTAGGATTGATCGCCACGGCGCGCCAAACCAAACCTCACGAATTTATCTGAAAGAGCGGGCTACAGTATGCAGGTCATACAGTGAGAACGTTACACATGAATGTTTCCCGGTACATCTCGGAATGCGTTCTGTAGAACAAAACTGGAAAGCTTAAATGTCCGTAACGAAATATTTGCCTGAATTCGGCTAAACATCACACATCCCATGACGGCTTTCCTCGTTTATCAGATTATAAACAAACTTCAGTGTTTTCTAAGGCGCTAGCTACACATCTTAATAAGCTGTCTGTATGACCAGAAGCAGACGATGTTGAAGTTAGCACTGCCCTGATATTATACTGCATAGAAACTGATCATTGAACTAAATTTCATTCCAACCCACCACCCTATTATTTCAGGTAGTTTTTGCCACAATTTCTCTTCATATTACTATCACACTTGCAGTTGGTTTGTCGGCATGAATCCAATAGAAACTGTCTTGTCACATCAATCCATGATCAGTTGATTCTGGAGTAATACTTGAACCATTTGCAAATCTGTCTGTTGCCACTTCGTATTCACCCATTACACTAGCTAACTAATCATTTCTTAAGTTGAGAAAAAATCAAATTGATTGGACAGCACGAGCTATGACGACTAACCAGAAAAACTACCATTTTGCCTGTGCGCACCCATCCTCATGAACATTATATCATAATTTCGTATATGTAATGAACCAGAAAGAAAGAAATGTCACTGAAATGTTCATTTAACATAATAATTTTGGCTTTGTTCGAATTTGTAATGGATGATCGGGATTCAAGTTGTTTCCAAATGGATTCCCTTCTTACTTGACTGCAGTCTTCACAACTTCATTCTGAGACAAACCTCCTTCAGATATGTATGTATTATAATCACCATCCCTTTGGATATTTTCTTCTTGAACTCGTCCGGAATATTATTCATCCACTTTGCTACTGAATTAGTGATGACCTTCACACTGGTTACCTGTCGTGGATAACTGGTCGGATCGTTCTGGAAAAAATGTGTCAATGAGGACACAGCCACATCATCTGTAACAGCACATTGAAATATCTGACAGTGTAACATTAGTGCGCTTTTGCACGCGCGCACAAGCAGGCAGGAATTAACTCGTACCTATATATGAAGGATATCCGTTAGGGAACGAGTCTATACTCTGAATCACACCAAATACACTTACCTTAGTTGGAACGGTGCAAGCAACTCTGCAGATGTCAGTGCGACTTTTGCCTTGTGTTGAGCCAGAGTTTAATTATGTGACTCTAGCTTAGTTACTGCTGATTTTATCATTCGTGATGCTGATGGCGACGCTGTAACGGTGCAAGTGACATGTTTTCGCCCGTGCTCACTATCAGTTTATTTATAAATGAAAGGTCGCTCGTTTCTCAACTCTGCAGGAACCAATCATTTACTGGCACAGACATTTTAACAAAAGTCGTTAAGAAACATCTTAGAATTTAAGTGTCGTAGATGATTGTGCACTGGCTCTCTGGACTCGTACTAACGCAGCATGGTTTCACAATGAAGTTTACTCTACAATAATCATCTGCTTTGGAACACAGAACAAGAAAACTAGTAACCGTTCGTTTGATCTAAGTTTTCATGGAGAACACAAGGCGACGTGTACATGATTCTAAGGTCTAATGATAAGCTATAACCCAAAGAAAAACGTTGTATCGATAATTATATATATATATATATATAAAATTGTTGAATTATCGACAAGAGCCCAGCTTTTGTTTAACCGGTTTTTCTTTATCCCGAATGTTTAACTATAATACTAAAACCAATCAAATGACCGGACTTGACTTGACAGTTGTTACAACGATGCGCTGATTAATGATGGAAAACTTAGTTGTTGAGCTGTATTGTTGAATGTAAACAAACGAATACACTCAACTAATATCTTAATCATTGTACCGAGCGGAAAGAAAACACAAGAATTTCGGTAAAATCATTCGCACGCACTTCTTGTCTGTCTGAGTCGGAGTGCTTGAGAGATTCTCAACCCCCATTAAGATAACGACTGAGAAGCATATCACATATCACATATCACACGGTTTTATCAATTAGCAGCTTCGGAAAATTCAGGAATATTCTATTGAGACTGGTTAGCACTGAGAGAAACAACATAGTATGATGTTGAGTAAAGACCACCCTAGAGACAACTTTCAGATAAACTTGAAATCTTCACCCATTGGTTTAAGTGTTAACTTAAAGTAAAATCATGGCTCCATGTCGTTTGGATCAAAATAACTACATTTGTCCCGTAAATGGCAAACTGAGAGTATGAAATCATTAAGAAGATACACTTGCCGAAAATATTTGTTTACCTCAAATGTTCAATTCGCAGACAGGAATCAATATCTGACCACTAGAGCATAAATTACTACTAGTTATAGTTGTCAACAACGCGAACCGTCTAACGAAAACTCACACCTGGCGAGTGAAGGTACTAAACGGTACTGACGATATCATAGCGGCAGAATCACAACACAAAGAAAATACTTGAAGGACGTGTCGCACCTCTGTCTAGATTCAGTTGTGTTGAGAAGACCAGAATCATGCTATGGATTGCAGATTAGCGGACAAACTGAATTTTTTCGAGGAGCAAAATAAATGGGAGTTTGGTGGATCGCCTCGAAACTAGCGTCTCAATAATTGTGCGTCTGTTTGGGCGTTTCATATCCCATAACCACCATTGCTCAGTGAGGACAACTCAAGTTACATGCAACGCGAGATATCTGAACAAACTCCTGTGTCTACTGAACCAGCAACTAAGCGATTACAGTCTGCAAGGCACCCCCGCCTTAGTCGAGGTTCAAAGCGATGGATAATTTGATAGAAACTATTGTTCAAAACGAATGTCATTCGAAAATCTCTTCTAGCCTTGACTGTCAGAATACAACAAATGGTATATTGACGGGTGAGAATTTGTATTCGCGTTCCGCAAAAGGTCTGAGAAGAATGCAGCTGAATTCCCTGCATATATTACAAGTCAAGACAAGAATAATGAGAAATTGCATTTTCAAACATTCAGTATGACTATGGGGCTCTCAGCGGCTTCATCGCGTGTAGATGTCTTCACGAGAATACTTAAAAGGGAGTCACATGACGATGATGCATGCAATTCTGGCAACATTAAGCAGTTCGACACAGATATTGCCTGTCCAAGGACTGTTAACACAACTGGTCCGTTCATTTGCAAAATAAACTAAACATTACCTTTTCTCTTGATTTGGGTTTGGTGAGAAAACCTGACTACCACAGCTATTAGTGTACATTAATTTTGCAACTTTAATACAGGTTTGCCCGTTTTCTCGGGAGGAGGGTTAATGACAATCTCTTCAATCGATGCCACTGACTTCAGATTAGATGAGCACACACTAATTTCGAGAAAACGACTGCCCGAAAAGAGATATACAAAACGCTATCTAGGATGAAGAAACATCAGAGGTGTCCGCGACTCACTTACTTAATGCAGATATGTTCATATTGATGACGGGTGATTATACTTCTGGTCTTCTGCTGACAGTGCTCGAAATAGTTTGACTCTCTACAGAACAGCCACAATTGACATTAGTCACTTGTGATACCTCCGTAGAAAAAGCTACACAAACGGTGTGACTTGGTAACTTGTACAGTTTTCTAAAATGGGTTTCGACCCATGAAGTACTGAAATAAGTTAGTTATTTTAAAGATTTTGTCAGTGTTTCTTTCTATCGAACTGACTACAATTTACTTTATCTGGCCATGCAACATTTCTTGCTACACAATCTGCATGTGTTGAAGACTCGCCCACTTTAAACGTAGTTTAAAAATGTGTTATTTTGTTGGTACACAAAGCCGGCGTCCTCATTGCTGTATTGTTGTTCTAATGATTTGCAACACCTGAGCAATATACCTTAGAGATCTGTGCAGAATAATACTGTCATGCTTCTCGTTGGTCTTGTCATTAAAATGTCATTGCTCTGATACGTTTCCATCCGAATAATTTTGGTGTCCAACACACTGTTTCATAGTAGGTTTCAACAAACAAGACATACCGAGTCGGTTTTTATTTAATGCACATTGAACACACACACCTTGATTTTTTGTCAACCCATCAGACACATTTGATTCATTGTATTATTCAAAGCAGTTTAAACAGCTGTTCTTCGTGTCCAATGACAACTGTCTGTCTATTGTTTGTTACAGCACAACTAAGAATGAATCACAGATCTGCTTACATTAGTTGTGGATCCTTCTGCCCGTCTGACAATCTGGCCTTCAATGTTTTGCATACAAGGCCTGCATTCGAACTGACATATCTGCGAACTGTATAATGAAATGCCGTTTACTGACCAATGGTAAATTTAAAGTAAATTACTGATGAGTAGTCGGGGATTTGGTTTATTTATAAGTTGAACATCACTCACATTTGCTCGTAGCCTTCGCATTCAGCTAGGCTTTCCAGTCAACCTCTTTCGACAAGGAGCTCTAAGGTCGAATTTCGTTCCCATTGGAGCTCTATCTAACTGAGAAGGCTGCTACCATATGAGATGTTCAAACTGAAAATTTAATTTAACTAACCCTGCTTCTCCAAATCATTTGGGGTAGACCAACATTTGTTGTAGGCACCAGAGTGAAAAACCACTTGAGGTCTGAGGAAGATGTACTGGAGTCATCAAGTTTGATGGGAAAAAGACAACCGTGACATTTGTCTCAAACTTCTTTCTCGTTTCCCCAATAGCAGTGGCTTAAATTTTGTTTACACATGTGGCACCTAAGTTGAATATTTTTCGTGAATAGCCCTGCAAGAGCAAAAAATTTCAGTATCAGAAGGGAAAATACCTGCTGAATATCTCACGAGTGAAGTGAAAGCATTTGGATGAATGTTTTTGTTCAGTTAGTAAACTTTAAGGGATAAACTCCCTATGTGTTGTCACTGTGCAACTCAAACCGACCATTTCGCCCGTAAGAATCCTTACTGTTTTGCGGCATTCTTTCTCTCAGTGGACAAGGGCGGTGAACTCGAAATGTCCGTTACCCTTCTCTCTAAACTTGACTTATTTCAGCATAGTCAAGGTTTCACGCGTTAGAAATTTTTCTAGTGATCAACGGACCGAAAACATTGACCGGCATTCCTCTGCCGGTGGGGACGATAATTCCCACAGGCATTTGACGGGAAACATCAATCTACATGTGGCAAGGGATTTCAACATTTCGTTACAAGTTGATAGGGCGAACTCCGTTCACAATCTAAGAATTGCGCAGTAATTAACTAATCTATCTACGATGCGACAATAAACAGTTGCCAGTTGCGAAACCCAGATTCAGCCATATATATACACCATTTTCTTTTGAGAAGAGTAAAATCCAATGAAACTTTAGCCTATGAGCTAGATGAATGAAAAATGCACTCCCTCAAACTGACATAAAACAGGACATTTCCATGTCTTTCTGGTTACATGGATAGATGGGACGAAGGTATATTTCAATTCCTCCTTCACTTTACAACTTGTCGTTGAGCTGAACCATGAGATTTTTTTCAGACATCTTCATTTTTGTGTTGAGACCATTTATAAACTAATCGCGCTCGAGACACTTTAAAATGAGGAAGATGAAGCATGATAGTTTTCGAACGAGTAAATAGGTGCATTATAGTTTAACCAAATACAGCTTACAGGTGACCGCCATACAAATCAGCTAGCTAACTCATTATGTTATCCGTGTCCATCACGTCAAAGCAGTCCCGAGAACATACAGGGAGCACAAATACGCACATGAGTGGATGTTTTTCATAAACTATTCGGCGTAAATATCTGGTGTTTAGCAATCATTCCAGACCTGATGCGTTTGGAAGAGAAGACAGACACACACATTTGGTAACAGAACTTATGGATCTAGCTAGTTACTTTAACGTTGCATTGCTAACAACGGCAGGCCCATTTGTGCCAGGATGTATCGAGCACACAAAGAAACTGATAAAACTGAATAAGTTGGCCCCACTGAACCACACGATTTGTTGTCGAATGGCCCTCGTGTATATCAACTGAAGATTACGAAAGTCATGTAGTGTAAGTCGTACACTCAGGCGACTTGTCGTGGATTAGGTGTTCCCATCTTCCAAATATACTCGAGGTTATCCCGGAATGAAGTGAAGTATACATCTTAATGGAGTTTGCGAGCTCAAGCTATACGTAATGCGTTTATTACGGCTAGTATGTTAACAAGTTCGTTGATCTTACATAATCGACTCAGAACAAGAAGGGGGTAACAGATCGCTTTGCATTGAACTCGCGCTTTTTTTGACATTTGCTCCGTGCATGAACATAAAAACGGCTCAAAGACTTTTTTCGATGCATTCATCAGCTGAAAGCTGAATGTAGCCGGAAGTTGAAGTGGGTAGGGAAAATACGTGAACAGGATAAAACTTCATTTTTCTCCACTTCTGGTCAATGCATCACAAGCATTCACTCGTTCGTGCACAGTGCTTTGTTGCCAGTAACTTTGAGGGAAGAGTTTTGCTTAATACTGGGCTCGTTACTCCGAAGCATGTATTATGATATCCGTGTCTCTGGAAACTGCACTTCCAGAATGACGCGCAGACTGTTACGGAAGAAAACGCACTCAGCCGATTACTATAAAAATATGAGGACCAAATAATTAGAATTGTAGTTTGGAAGTGTTATTCAGACCTATACATCATTTTTTCAGTGCACTGCGTCAGGAGCATGTTTTCGCCGTCCATCAAAAGGGCTGACTCACTTTTTTGACCAGGCATCACTTCAGTTTGTCCACTTGCACCTACGGTGATCAGGAGGATACGTGGTCGGCTGGAGAAACGAGTCAAGCAGCTGCTGTCAAACTAGCCTCATCAACCAGTGGGTCATTGAGACAATGGCTGTGCACCAGAGTCAAAGCTCAGATTCACTGACTCTTATACACAGCTCCAACGGGACATAAAGTTGAGATAAGCAGCGTAACTGTTAAGTATGATCACCATCTTCGGCCGCAGTACGATTGCACCAGTTCTCTGAAGCTTTGCCAATCACCAACATCAAACCTCCGCTAAGCTCCACTAATCATTGCTGGCTGCGTTAAGTCCTTCTAGGTTTAGCAAACACGTGTGAAGCGTGCTCTAGAAAACATTTGGTGAGTATCCTTCTGTTGATTAGCTTGTCATCTGCTTTTTCGTTTGTATTTGTTCCGCGGCGGCGATTGCAAAGACTGCGCGAAAGGAATTCACCTCACAAACTTCGTGCTTTGTAAGACGTTATAACCGAACATCACTCAGATGTGCGCATGGTCGAATAGCCTACGTGTGTGACATGCAATCAGATGTGAACGCCATTCACAGTGGGTTGCGTAATGTTCCTTCGACTCATACACAACCTCATTTGATCCTTACTATGTCTCGCTATATCTAGGTGGTTGTTATTGTCGTTTACCTTCCTCCAGGCACTTCTGTATGGCTTGAATATTAACTTATATGGTAGCGTTCCAGTTCAAAGCAGTCATTTTCCAGCTACCAGATGGACGTGATCTTCAGTTGAGATTCTTCGTCACAATGATTAGATCAAACAGAAGCAGCCTCACTCTACAGATAGAAAGCGCGTCGACATTTTTCACATTCAGTGCCAGACGTCTTAAAAGTGAGATTCTACCCTACTACTTTTCTGCGAAGGAAGAACTGCTGAAATGATTGATTTTACTAAAGCCTGTTACCTATAATTTGCAATTTACACGACTCAGAGATTAGTTTGTTCCCTAGCGACAGAAAGGTGTAAGCAAGGACCAAGATCAGTTTTTATCATCTCCCGAATTTCTGATATTCATTCACTTTGCATGCAGATTCACTATCATGTGTGTGCCGCCCTTAGGTACTCTTTTGCCGCAAACTAGGAATCTTGGCAAACTGCAATATAACGTAGTCCATGGTCTGAACCGTGATATACAGTGTAAGTGCACATTGGTTGAATGGATGCGAATGAATGCAAATGCCCTATTTACTCACCAGTTCAGAAATTGTAACCTGTCACCGTCACTTATTTGCAGCTTGCTCTTAATTAACTGTCTTGAGTAAAACGTTTTGTCCAAAACTATGTAATATTTATCAGATTGGTGATACAGCTAAATTACTTATCATAAAATGTTCAGTCAATTAGAAGATTTACATCTACTACTAAATGCTACTTAGTGAGGCAACGATTTTTGTTTCTGGAATAAGTGAGCTGCTAAAAGAAACAATACATCATGACTCTGTTAGCTTGTTCGCACAACACAACCACTACTTCCACAACTATTTACAGTCACTCAATATCAGTGTTCTCTTTGTTTCCGTCAGCGTGTCTCTGAATCTTGGTGAATAGCCTATTCTCTAGAATGATATATAACTAGAATATATATGGACCAAATGTGGCGACGTGATTTTGTGTTGAGTGGCATGTTCAACAAAAGTATATTGTGTTTCCAGCGGCCGTACATTTGTCAATTTTTGAGAATACAGAGTATCACCTTTGTGTGTACGGTGCATACGTATGTTCCAAAAGTCGACGTCCCCAACCTTGTGGCATAAATTTCATCAATATCAGGCTAATAGAATGGTTGGTAACTCACTTCTTGGTCAGAACGAAAAGTAACTCCACACTACTATTGACTAAAACATTCGGTGACAGTAACGTGGAGCTCAATTTCCAGGAGTGTCTAACTGAGACAAAATTGATCAGTCCTACTTTCACTCTTTGCTTGTTGTGTTATTATGCTGCGGCAGAATAAGATCGATCGTCAATCTCAGCAAACTCACACGAATTAACCTATTGCCACTCATGCATTTTCTGTGTTGCAGAGGCGTTTGGCGGTATGAACAATTCTGTTAAGACAAGTGTGTTCGTGCGTTATGTTGCTATCCCATTAGTATTTTCCATTTATCTCATAGCTGCCATGAAGTGCGATAGAGTCTTGAGTTGGAATAGCTCTGAAGGTGACAATTTTAGGCATGGGCTGAACTGAAATAAAAATTAACGTGACCAAACGCTGTAAGTTCTGAGCTGAGAAATTCCACACTTCGAATCAGTCATTATACTGCGTCGTGTGACATGTATACTATTGACAGACTGTCGTGGTGAGAACGAATTATAAAAATGCTGCGGTTGTCTCGTAATTCAACTGGTAGGAAGTTTGACGTTAACTAACAAGCTGGTACTGTCGACCGAGTTGTGCAAATTAATATTTCGTTGTTAAAAATCGCATCCAAGCTTTACATCCTAGCTACACAAGTCTGTTGACAATCACTGATATGCTGCATGAGGTGGATGATCAGTCAACCATGATGAACCAGTCATGAGCATCGGCTGTAATGTCTGGAAATCTAGCGCAGTGTGGCTTCGTGCTTTTGTGCCTGCCTGTAATATAACACATCACGTAGGTAGTAATGAATAGTTTTGTTTAACAATACAATTCATCTGTGTCGAACTAGAAGTATATTTGACTCGATGAGGAGTGTTGATTTCTGGGATTCAGTAATAATTTCTCCTATGGGAAAACGGCTTTCAAAATGACAGTCTATTTACACTTAAGATCATGTGCTTAGTTCTCAATCGCTCTGTTAACTAATGATCTAAAGCGACCCGATTAAACCTACAAAATTCCTTTTGTGTTTGAAAGTCATACGAAGCAGCTGAAATACACGTGGACATGATTTATGATAACTCACCATGAAATAGATATCTGCTTGGAATGATGTTTATGTACTGGTGGGTGCCACGCATCCATTTCCAATGAAGTGACATGACAGACATTCACTTATTTTGGTCAGACTGCCATCTGTGACCTAAAGTCATTGATTAGTGCTTAACTCGTTCCATTTGGCGATTTGACTGAGTCGTAAATGACAATTTTACGCTATGTGGCTATCAGAGCACTGTCTTGGGATTGAAATCGGAGCACTGTATCTCTTCAGCGTGAGCACAAGTTATGTTGATAGAAGCAGATGCATACAGTGGATATTTGTTGAATTTATGGAAACAGTGTGTTAACTGACGTGTGAAGGGTGCGGGTATACTCTGGCTACATATATTTTGAGAGGCGTCCGCGTCTGAGAGATGCTGGTCAAATGAACTGAACAACCGCGTTCTTTTTCACAGTTTTCCACAGACTAGATTTTCTTGAAACGTATCCTGTCAATCTTAGTAAAAAAGATTTGTATATGAAACAAATACAAATAACTGCCTATCATTGTATTATTGAACAAAATGGTTGAATCGTCAACTGCTCAGATTTCTTTTCTAAAATCCCAACTCAACAGAGCCGTTATCATTAATTAGTTGCATTAACCGAGAGTAAAGCATTTCAAACGAGTGGTATAAAGTTTGATCAGTTTTCAGAACAAATACTTCCAGTACACTGCGCGCCAAAGCTGAAGGAGAACTGCAACCATCATTTGAGTAAAACATCAGAATAATGATTTGTCTTGTTCCGCCTCTCAAAAAATCCGACCGGCTTCTATCACACATCTTCAAGAATAATACATTCTCATTATAGTAGCAATCATTTTATCCCATGACAAGTTTACTGAAACCTTATCCACAGTGCAAACTTAGAGATCACGCAAACCTGAAAATCATTGAAATTAACTACTCAAGGGAATTGGCAGTCACACTACAGCTCGGCTTTTCAGATTGTTTGTGCTTGTTCACCAAAGGAAATGCCGTTCTTTGATACCTCATCAACATGTTTGAGCAAATCATGTCGGCAATCATTGTGTGTGTTAGGGCATAGCAGAACTAGATCATCTATCAATTTGCTTTAACTGCATTCATCCCGTTTGCTGAATACTTCAAGTTAGCCTCAATTCCGGCATGTTTTATTCAGAACTAGTTGGTGTTACACCACTTGGAGTTATGATTTCAAACTAACAGCACGCTGTTTCGAGTTTACGGTATCAGCAGCAGAAGCCTTCAGCAGCCAAACTGTTATTTTTAACTCAGTAGTTGATAAAGTATTTTCCATAGATGTAGGTCTTTTGTTAAATGATATCTATTCTCAGTTATAAATAACATAGTTGTGCGGAGTATACACAACGAAATAAATAAGCTATCAAATAACTGCACAGATTAGCTGTCGTTCGGATGTTTTTTGTGTGGAATCTAAAATCTCATACATATCAACAGCCCTATTGTTTTGCTGTCATAGAATCTCGAAAAAGTCGACAACAACTTCAAACGTTGATTCAAGACACTAATTTGTGCAGTGAAACCATAATCAATAATGGCTATCACACATTCCAACTAAAACAAATTCGATAATAAAATGTTTCCTTGTGTGTTAAAACCATACGAAAACAAACAATAACTGCTTATTTGGGAGTAAACTCATGTTTTTTGTTTACAACTGTGTAAGTGTGAAAAAACGAAACAGCTATTGGTTTGTTTAAAAAATTTGGTGAATAAGCTTGCCTTTGGGACAAATTTGATTGAGGGCTAGATCCAAATCGCAAACGTTTTAATGCAAAACAATAACAGTTCGTCGAGAATGCACCAAATCGGCCGGACCCGATAATTTTAGCTAAAAAATAATAAAACATCGGGCGCAGTTGTTACATCATTACTTTTCTGTATAACTGAGAAAAAACACCACCAGTTGAGCTCTTAACCGTCAACCCATATTCAGAACATGATGTCCTACTACTCCTGACGATCGATAGCCGCTCCTGTTCGCAAGCATATGAAAGCGGATTTCGCGAACTAGGTAAAATAATTACTTTTATGTGACAAGAAGGTTTCGGCGAGGGTCAGTATTATTTTTTATCATCTCCTGAGTTTCCAACACTAATTTTATTTGCATGCCGCCTCATTAGCATCAGAAATGCATTCAGGACGTGAACCTGTGCTTCGTTAATCCACAGTTGTCGATCCTAGTTGTGCAGCTCGATTTTTGTCTGTTAACGGTGTTCGCGGTTGAATACAGTGAGCTGGATTGTGAGGTGTTCGTCACTCGTAGTTTGCTACATGCACTACAAGCCGAAAGCAGATATCGTGAAGCAGTTTGAAGTTAATGGTCCCACGTTGGCTTTAGGAAAATATCTTAGTGCACACGGAGTTGGAATAAGCAAATACCTTTGCCCTTTTAAACTATCAACTAATTGATTGATGAGTGATCCAATACCTGCTGTGCATCGAGAAATATGGGTCTTATTCTATATTATTAAACAAAACAGTTGCCTCGTTTGTCGTGTTTACAAGGTGGGGATACTAGTTCATGATGAAATGGACAGAGTACATGTTCATGCGTAAACCGTAATTGGAAGCACAGAAGATAGGACAATCTTTTGCGCCATCCAGGCACCGGGGTAAATAGGACGCCATTAGACGGGATTTTATCCGTCCAAAATTGTCACATCAGCTCAGCATTGATAACCAGTTCCACAAACCCGTACGAGCGTCGACTTTAGGTGATCTTGTGTCGCATTCCTGGAAGTCATGACAAACAGTTAGTCGTAAACTGGACTATAACCTCGTTCGCTTTTTCAATCCTAGTACATCAGAGGACACTCAATTTCGACCAATTTAATAACTTAATGCAGGAGTCTCAACAAATAGTATCTGACAGAAATGAAACGTTTGTGTAAATGTTTGTTGGTGGATTCGCTTGAAATGCTAAGTTGTTCTCAGACAAAACACTGTTTGTCGTGTTGGTGAGAACATAATTATATAGAAACTTATCCTTGCACATTGGGCCGTTTTATCACAACACTGTTGAAGTCTAGCTGTTATATATCTGCCATAGCTATGCATCTACATCCGAACATCTGCCCATCTCCATCACCGACAGAATATCAAGGCTTATCAACAAAGCTAAGATACTTCTGTTGTCTTTGTTATTGATACATCCCGCGGCAGAATCCACCATTCGGTACAATCCTATGAGTGTTAGGCGTAAGTGTCAAGTCGAATCCAACCACGAGTCTATAAACTCCTAGAGTATCCTAGTACATCAGTTGTTGTTCGTGTGCAGTTGAGAGGTGTCGTTTCTGTTGCTGACGTGAACAGCATGAAAAAAACGTTTTTTTATGGGCGCACTATGTCCGGATTATTACATTGTTACAATGTGTATCAGCAGTAATAATCGAATGCTAATATTGCCTCAACTATATTTCACATACTTGGCTTCTGTAAATTCCCTTACTAGAGACTTAAACTTCATGAGACGTGTTTCGTGTCAGCCTGATTGAGATAGTCCACCGAAATCAGTATCTTCCCAAGACGTAAGCGTCATATCAAAAGTCACCGTTTGCTACCTGGCAATTATTTTGTTACACGTTACTTATTAGCGAATGTCCTATCTAATCCTTAAATAAGTAAAATTAACTTCACTGATTGCCTTTTCGTCACTACAGTTTCACCAGTGATTATCTTTCAAGTTGTGCCTGATTCTCACCGCGTGGGTATTAGAAACGACCGTTTTTCCTGCAGTTTTCAAACCACAAGTGAAATACGCAGCGATAGCGACTGAGTAGCACTGACCATCTTACAAAATACAAAGTTATTAGTGCGGATATCACGCTGGCTACCTTCAGCGAAGGCGACAAACCGTGCAAGAAACTGGCCTTTATAGTAGTTACGTTCACTTTGACCTTCAGTGCAAGTATGCTTCCGTCAGGTATGGACGTCCGGCTTATTTAGTGGTCGATATCAACTGTCAGGAATGTGAGACAATTACGTCAAATTGGGTATGGTCATATTTGCTCCAGTTTACCACCAGTCATCCTAGTCATCTGATCGATCAAGCACTAACCTAAACAACGTTCACCGGGCAAAATTTACGCGCAGAAACTTTAAAACGATCAGTGTGATTGGTGTCAGACAATCAGTCAGTTAAGCCGTATTCACTGGCGCTGATTTTCTTTAATTCATCAAATGTTTCTATGGTCACATTCATTAATTGTGGGTTCATAATAACGGAGCCAATTATTAAGACTATCCTGAGGGAAACTGGGGTAATGAACACTGCTTAGCGTGTCATAAGCACACGGAACATCGTGAATAAAAAATGTCACCTACCATCATCTTCACTAAACAGCGTCAAGTGAATTCGACCATCTACTGCTTGAACTGTCGCAGAGGTACGGCACAGGATTTTCTGTGTTCAATTCAGCTGTAATATAGGAAAACCCTTCCTGTTCTTATGTATTTAAATGAATTAACAAGTCTTTTTGCAAGTTACTTGGTTGTCCTGAAACTTTTCGTCACGTGATAGTGTATACTGAAAACTGATATATGCCGATTAGCTTGGAGATAGTAGGCACTGAGTAAACCTCTTTAGGTCAAGATCAACCACAGTTTGAAAGGTAGACATAAGGTGATCAGCATCAATCATAATTTGTGGTGAAGTTGTTCTGTGAGAAAATCGCTACTCCTAATCTTCGGAAGTAGGTGTGTGAATCATGATTCATTCGGAAATGCAGAATGCACTGAATGCACAGAATGCTGAATGCACTGCTGAATGCACTCTGGAATGTTTAATTCCGTGTACTTTTATCCTTCTGTTAAAGCAAAAATACTTCATTCGTGGCCAGTGTTCAACTACTTGTTTTCTTATCTCTTGTGACCCAACTTCTGTGTTCCATTTCAATTGTTCATTCCACTTACGAAAGCTAAAGATGCCACGAGATTTTTCCTACTGTATGAACCACGGATAAAATGCGACTACCTAAATGACAACGTGAATCTAAACATTCTTAACCTCCGTGCATTCCATGGGCTTCTCACAGACTGAATTCACCAAAAGGTTTGTAATGAGTTGGCAAGCAAGCAAGCACTCACCACTGCCCAAGAGATGACTGGTGAGGAGTTTGCGAGCAACTGGCTACACTGACGACCTGCGAGGTGGCGGACAGCTGTTTCGGACTTGTTGGATAATTTTAGTATCACGTACGTCACAGCTATAACAGATTCATGTTCTTTTGCTGGTCAGTCGCAGTGGCTGGTCGATTTCAACCTTCCGGTGTACGGATTATAATCTGATAGACAGCCACTGGTCGCTGTACAAGTCTTCAGCATGTGTGGTACTAGTAAGACAAGGGGAAGGTCGAAACAGCAGGTCACCACTTCCTTGGTGGTCACCAGAACCAACTCTATAGATGGTGATATGTTGACCCCGGGTGAGTGTTCTTTGGGGCCCACATACAGAGAAAACCATTTCTAGGTGGCATCTGGATACGATAGTGTTGCATGGCACTTGCCTTTGAACGGCTTCCGCTTGCATCTTCCTCATGAAAATCTCTGTGATTTTGAACAATGCACACGTTTTTCGAGAGATTTAGTCAAACGCACTGGTTTTAGTGAACGGGATGCCAGTTTCATTTTTATTTCGACGAAACGCCGTGCAGTGATCATGTTAACGGTGACGAATTATGAGGGAACTGCACTCTTTCTCAAAGCTTATCACATTTGCACTTAATGAATCCAGTGCATCGTTAACTTCGTTAAAAAGAAATCCCGGAGAGAATTTTTAGTTGCCGAAATTACTTTTGAGAGATGTGACGCACGTTTGAGATGTCTCCGTTTCCAGAAAAATGGTTGTAATCTTGAAAAAAAGGTGAGTAAACCATCTGTTACAAAAGTTGACTTCCCAGCCGGCGCACAATGAAGACGGCAATTTTAAGTGTTTTTGGATAATCCTCATTAGTCGCTCACCAAAGCCCATATCTTATACGCACGGGTTTACAGAATTGAGCCTGAAGTCTAGTAGTCAGTACTTTTTTCCTCTGAGCTACTTAAAAATACATTTCCCAAAATAAGGTTAGGCTGTGCGAGCAGTGCTATCCGAGTGTGATGTGTCCTTGGGTGGTATCACCCACTTTGTTCCGAGAAATCCCAAACAGCCAATATTCAGTCACAGGACTAGCTATTGACTATGCCGGAAGAAGACGGAACAACACTACCGTTTACCTGCTTTCGATGTTGTCAACGAAAATTGCTAAGTTATTAACGTACGCTAGAAATGAAACACGTTTTTCTGTTGGGGTTTTTGCCTCGCCTTTGGTCCTGAAAGCGTAGCTACGTAGAAGTTCCTGTTTTTAGTCGTTGTCTGGCTTTTCTCTGAGCGTGACCGTCCTTGAATTACGCTAGAAATTGTATGCTAATTTTCATGAATACCACTGGATGTTCGGTGATATAACAACGGGTACACTGTTGACAGTTTTCCAGCTTTCAGATGAGGCAAATTACAGACTTCCTTGTTGGCTATCACGACGTGTGTTCCATTATTGATATATGTGGCGCGTACGCATCAGAACGGAAAGAAAATGAGATTCAAAGGACAGAATATTTCTTTTCAGAGTGACCACTGAAACCCACATGGTCACCTCTAGTTTTTAAACTGCTATATTTTTGCCTGAGGATTAAAAAGGAAAAAGCTGACACGCTAGTTTGCTTCGTTGTGATACTGCCGAATTGGTTTGTTTTTCGTCCGTAAAAATCTCAAAACAGAACACAAAATATCCGGATGTAACATTCATACTTTCCAGCAAATGCATTCTGTAGTTAAGGATAAATAATATCAGCTTCTTTATAATGAAGATTTCTCATGCTCTTTGCAAGCAAGCATCTCGACAATAAACATCAATCAATCTGATTCGGTCACAGCAGACAGTGGACACTTTTAGTGTAGAACAGTTTGCTTCGGTGCACTTGCATTCAAAACTCGTCACATATGTGGGCTTCCTGCTCATCGCTGAGTTTACTTTCGTGAGTTATGTTGTTCGTTGTTTTAATTAGACCCGTTTTGTAGACCCTATCGTTATAGGTCTTCGTTTTGTATACATTTAACGTGTAAGAAGTTATTTATTTTCAACAGTTTTGGTTCATTTTGTCTGAATAATTGGCAACCAAGGAGACTCACCATAAAAATCTATAACAATATACAACTAGCTACGGGAATAAAAGTTCAATTCCCGAAAATAATTTTCTTGGTCACATAAGTGGTGCTTATCCTTACTACGGCCAAGATATGAACGCTGACTAGGTTCTCGTGAGAACAGGTTGGGTATTACGCTAATGACCTCTCAAAAAGCATTAATTAATCAACACTGGCGAATACTTGCTCACACTTACTCGTGAGTAATGTCATGGTAATGCTATGCGACAATGGTTCTCCGTTTCGAAAGAAGCCTACTGAAGGTTTCATGGGAATTGTAGAGCTACAAACAGTCTTGAGCGGTTCCCAAATTACATCAAACTAATTCGGCTATTACTCATGAGTTGTTCGTTTTATTCATCTCATACTTCATTTATGAAACACAATTTTACGGTGAAAATAGTTGACCATTCGAAATCAATGGGTTGACGAACGTCTGTAAACAGGGCGCTAGTTCCGAATACTGCAGTATAATTATACAAATCAAGTATTTTCCATTCCAAAAGTTTACTCACATTGCTCAGAGTTGCCTATGTTTCTTCGGCGTGTAAATATCTACGCATGCATTCTTTTTGTTGTATGGGTGCTGTAAAATTCTCGCTAGCCTGGTCTGACTTGAAGCAACTAAGGCACGTGACCTGATTTCAACCAAACATGATTTTGAAAAGTTAAACACAAAAAAATGAAGATTGTACTCGAGTCCCATACTCCACGTCTCTTATCCAACTGTCTTCTGATGAAGTAACTTGATGGATTACCTGTGTAGGCAACTCCAGGAGCCCCGTGGTTTTATCATGCACCACAAACTGAAGATGGAGTTTTCTAATGACTTTATTTACTATAGGGTCGAATCCAACAAACTTTCTGTAGCTATCCTAACAGTGTGTGGTCTCTGAATTCGAGTTGATCAGTTTGCATCAGTAAACCCAATTTTAAAATTCTTAGTGACATCCATCAGTTTTGGCGTCTTGAATCAACTGACCCTGTGTTTCGTCCGGCAATCTGTTGTTTCATTTCAACCCATGCGATTTAGAGCATTACTTATGTGTCAGTCGATTTTTTTCTAAGGACAGTAAGAATCGTAACAGGTGTCAACCATTGTGCAGTGGTATTTATTCAGTTAACGCAGGTCATTTCGTTTTTCTCAAAACCTCTCGAAACTTTCGACAAATCATTCGACACTGTGCTTTCTACTTCATTGCATACCACACTTTCCGAAATGTTACAAGTAAAAACGAATTGGATTTTAGAAAAACAGTTTGTGCGGACACTTACGGGCAGTCTTTCAGTTAATCGCTAGTTATTCTTACATGTTTGTGGATATTGTAAACTAATGTTTTCATGTTTTTCATTATGTGCACACGCATCCTTATGTTCGTTCTTATCACTCCAAATAAATGCAAATCAATAGAACTTCACTTGATGAGGGTTGAATGTACTGGAACGGCTTTATAACATTCTAGTGAATCCAACGATACCAGAAAAGCATTGACATAAACAGATTTAACCAACAGTCAGCACATACCTCTCTTAACCGACAAATGAATAACACTACATCCTCGGTAAGAAGTGAAGTAAGTTTGGTCAAAATAAGTTGACTGTGAATCACAACTGATCACTTTATATGTACTTACATAAGAATTCTAAACCATCCCTCTTCAACTGAAGGCACAACATTTGAGAGACACTCCTGTCAGAATTCTTTGTCGATTGATGCACATGGCAGTCCCGTCAGGCCTAATGTAAGGTCAACTGCACAGTGGCCATCACAGTTGCCCCATAAAGTCCTGTTCGAAGATCGTCATTCTGTTGACAGTGACAAGCACCTCGAAAATCTTTGGTAAACTATTGCATTTCTTTTATTTGCGCAGTGCAGAAAAGATAGAATTTGTAAATGACATAAACCGTCAAATAACCTGACTACGAAACCCGCTACAGCATATGTGGTTTTAGGGCTGATACGGAATCGTACAGAGCACTGATATTTTCAACGTCAATTAGTCTTCCCAGGTTGCCGTAATAGTACATAGACACTACAAAAATGTTCTATATGAAAAGGCCGCCAGAGGTGAACAGGTGACATGCTAATCATCACGGAATTCTGGCGAATGTGCTGAACGGACCCAGTTACATGTCCGCTCGTCAGATGCCAGAATAAGCCCTCCACGCAACATGACCACCATAAACACTATCAGAGTGTGATTATTCGAAACCTCGCCACACATATACACCCTACTGTTCCTGAACTGACAAACTGACCTGGTGAACTTTTCTGTCAGGGGGACGTCTGGATATACAATGAACATTGAATTTAGGTGAGATACGGTATACAGTAGGCGTAGACTAATGGATATGGTATGGCATGACAATTAATTAACTTGAAGTTTTCGGTCCTCTTTATCAACTTTATCAACCTAATACGATGTTGGCGACTCGTCTTGTCTTATCAGTTACATACAATTACAAGATTTCGAATCCAGTGGATAAGTGGACCTTCGTTATCGATTGGTTAACTTCAGGATGAACGAGTGACCTTCGCGAAAACATCTTTGACACACAATGCCAGTTGGCATTGTTTAAACAAACATTTCTCCATCGCGTGGAAGTAAAAACAAGTTGGTATTACCTAAATCGTAATACGCGCATTATGTGGGCAGGCTGAACTATATATGGATTTGAGCTTTCAGGGTGATTTTGTGTTTTACAGCTCGACTGTATCAATGAGTTTATCTACGATATTATCCAGCGCTTGGTTGCGCGTCACCTTGTGCTTCGGTATGCTTGATCAGTAAGCGTGCCATTACAAAAATTGAACTGTCTCACTAAGTAAACGACGGAAGAATGTGTTGCATCAAATTATATGTCTATAAGACCTATCTATCCGATTAGAAACAACACGTCGTTCTTCAGATTTCCTGTTCCAAATATTGCTGATTATGCTTTAAGATACAAAGCATTAATCGGGACTCCATTCCATTGTAATTTGAAAAGAACCAGTCTTATTATATGTTGCTGTTATTACTGTGGTTGGATTGGTTCAGTATAAAATCATTCACCTAGGCACTAGACAATCGAGATAACAATTTTGTATTGAAATATCAGTGAAGAAACTGAAATACGTAGTGTTCACTCGCACAACAGTTTCTGCCAAACATAAGCCCTCATTCCATAATTTGAAGGCCTGAAATAACATTTGAATTCCTGTGTGAACGATTTGTGCATTTCTGAACCATCTCCCCGTGGAGTTGATGTAAATTGTTGAAACCATCTAGTTCGTTTATCACCCGCTGAGTCAGTGTGTTTCAGCGTTGCCTGATTCGCTCTTGTCCACGTTCTACTGGGTTTAAATTTCGATTATTGCCGAAAGTTTTTCTGAGTAGTCCCCTTTGTTACTTGATCTTAAAAGCATTTGACATAACCTGTCGTCAAGTTCATTCCTTCCTTATTGGCTAACGTAACTGAAAAATGATGTTAATTGGAACACTCAAGACTGTACCCATCAGGAAAATAATGTGAGTTATTCTGACATCGATCGACCGCGACGAGAGATCGCTATTTTATCTGAATAAAATAATCATGAAAATTCAAGTCTAAGGAAAACTTCAAAAGATTGCCTGGGATCACGATGGTTTCGTTAGTGAGAATGAACGTTGAAGTATTTATATAACCCACCAGTCTCCCTGCAGGTTGCCGTACAGCACCCATTACATTAGACTAACATTATCTCCTAAATCAGCTTGAAAGTTAGTTTAATTTCATAAATGTATATAATGGCCTGTTCGGTCAGTGTGAACAGGTCAGTTTGAATTTGCAGGTAAATATTCAAGTGAACTGGGAACCAGCCAGAATGGAAAATTGACTCCCACTTTGGAACATCCTCCTTTGATGTTTCCCATATGAACGTTACAGCTGCTCCACCTGAAGCTGTGAAAATTACTTCATTGTTCTAATTGAACAATAAAACAAGCAGTTCACTCGGGACAATATTAAAGTTTTCAATGACAGACTGAAGGAAACAGTGTGCATGCTTAAACAGAATTGACATTCCGGTGTAATCTGTTTAAATAGCACATGCAGAGACGTACTTACTTACTGTTTAGTGGAAAAATTCTACTGAAAGCTACAATTGGAAACTAAAACTCACTAGGTGTATAGATCTGATTAAATGTGTGTGATTCAGCTTGATAGGGAACCAATCTAAAGGTAGTTGCATATGACATTCAAAAGTACGAACTATTTATTAGTTGCTGCGTTGTAAAACCTATTTCTTGAGAAGCATTTTCACGACTGTATACCAAACGAAAAGTGGACCAAAATTTGCGTTCGTGCTATCTTTGTTTCGTGTTTATAAGGCCTGTGTTTGGTGAACCATCAGACTTCTTCAATACGTTACAAACCAACTTACTTATATCTATTGAGCTTTTTTTGATGGGCTGCTGCAACTTGTAGTTATGGCTCGAACCACAGCTGACTCCATTAAAGTAATATTGATATGTAACGCAAAGCGTATTTTCTGTCGGTAATGGCAAAGTATCTTGCTAACCAAATAATGTGAACCGGCGAATATTAAAGGAAAATGAAACTACTTTCATATATATCATTTTTCTATTCGGGATAGCTTAGCATTCTTCTTTGATGTCCCGAACAATGATGGCAATCTGGAAAGTGAAACAACGTCAACTTCCTCAGACATCATAGTTGACGTTGAGTTTTCACGTTCAAAGATGTTTCATATCCTCAGACAGGCAATGTGGCAGTGGATTCAACCGTCTCACCAATAGTTGTCAACGTTTGCCCACATCACAAGGGAACACAAGTACTGCCAAATGTTGTCAGTTCTAGAAGGACATAATTAAACTAAATAGGTGACGCACCTGCGGTAACAAAGGTCAGCCACGATGAAACTTTCTTCCAATATTTATACCAGCAAAGCAACAATATCGAATTCTTAAGGAAGTCATAGAATGGGCACAAAACTTTAAACGATCAACACATGTTTGATGTTGACATCTAACGGAAAACAACTAACTGCGACCGATTCCTAAACTCTGATTCACTGCATTTGTAGTGCGTCAAAAGGACAACTGTACCATTACTAACAAACAAGGCGGAAAGATTCGCAGTAACCATGCCGACCACGAACATGAACATACCCTGTTTGATGAAGTGTTAAAATGTAAGTCTTCAGAACCGTTCATCAAGAACAGATATCCACACTTACGATACAATCAAAACAGGGAAAACAGGTATACCCAAATCGTTTGTACTACATTGGGAATGACTGGAACAATCAAGTTAGTACTGAAGGTCTATGAAATCCGTAAATTTTATTGCCCTGGCAAAAGTTACCCATGATGATCGAACAGTTGAAATGTAAGTAACAGTCGTCCCATCACTTTTGTGCTACTGATATTTTGATTCACCTAGGTATTACCATAAAGTGCACAATACACGTAACTTTATCAGAACTAAATTTGGATTTATGGGTTCCAAAGAAGTGACAGATTTTCGGTTGTCAAGATAACTTGGCCGCCAATTTATTGACGGTAATCATTTAAAAAATGATTGAATAGCCGAGGTGTACTTCTTGTCTGTAAGTTTCAAAGCCGATTTTATTATATTTGTGAAGGTTTATTCTAAATAAACCAATTTTTCATCCTGACTACCAGCAAAGCAACGTATCCCATAACCTAGTTTGTAGGCAGCTAGTCGTCTACCCACTAGAACAGCGGAACACACGTTCTGTTCATTTGCTTAGAAATGCTCATGATTGTGAAAGTGCATTCAGTAGAGCATGAATAAGAATGCTGAACGCGCTCTTTTCAAGTCATCAACTTGTCAAACCAGACACTTTCTAAACGCACTTCAAACTGAACCAAGAAGATTTCATCGTTGCGCAGACAGTGCCATTCATGATATAGTTATTCGCCATCAGAACACTGGTGAAACTTGTGGACGTATTCAAAATGGAACTAGAGTTTCCTACCGAAAAGAAACTTTGTGAGCTAAGTCTTTAAACGGAATACGGTGTGGTCTTTTTGTAATACAGAAATTTTCGGCTGATCAACTCACACTATCGTAAACATTTTAACGGAACTTATTCGCCACTCGTCAGCTTTGACAGTTGGCAGTTTACTCTTACTTCTCCATAGACTGTCACTGATGGTCAAACAATCATCCGCGTTACCTAGGAGACCGTGGAAAAGGATAAAAGTAGAGATCAAATGTTTCCATATCACAACGCAGAAGCTTATATTTTCCATTTTTTTCGGGGACATAATTAGAAGACTAATCTGAGTAATCTACAGGCAATTTCCTCAACATTTTCACAAACCTTGAATTTTCGTTGATGGAGCAGAAAGTTATTTGCTTCATTGTAAAATTCCGCTGGTCATCCGGCGAGATTGACGTCTATCTCTGCGAATGCAGTTTCTTTTCCACTGTGGTTATCTTGGAGAAAATTTGTCGTATGGCAGATTTTCGCACAGCGGTAGATTACAAACCACAAAATATTTTTCCACAACTTTTATAAACAGCGATGTAATCCAGAGTGTCATATATTTACCTTTTAATTCCAACTTTTTCAGACGACAAACAAAATTTCTCAGCGCACGAGCATACGGCGCAAATAGATTTTATCTTCAGACTACTCACAGTGTATTAAGTAGCTCAGTTATCAATAAGGAAACTCATCCCCGTGGAACAAGGTGCTGAAAATTACGTGACTGCGCGCACCGACAGTTTTAAGGCAAGAGTTTTCTTTTCATATCACCATTAGTTATGTTATAAAAAGAGGTAGACACAACGATGAACAGGAGTCTATACACCAAAGGTTCTCAACAAATGTAGGCATCGTTTTTGAGCTTGTGCAGGGTTAAACCTACTATGATAATGCAGTACGTGTATCAAAACTGCCAACCTGGATGATCACAAGACACGGTCCACTTTAGTCAGTCGCTTTTCTTATGTAACGGTTGTTGCTGCTGGAGAACATTTTGGCGGGTAGCACTCAAATCTTCAACCACACGGTTTCTGCGGCGTCAATTATATATTTTTTATATTTATATTTATATTTATATTCCTGACGTAAATTAGATTGTGTTTTGAAATGGCAGTTATGTGGATATTAATGTGTACTTATACAAAGACGCTTACGTAGGTTTTCATATATCGTAGGGCGTATGTGTACGCAGTAGTGGCTGGACCCACTGAAGATGACTGACTGGAATCTCTCACTATTCCAGCTCTAACTGACGCAATGTTAAACACAAGTTGATCCCAGGTACATTGGTGAAACCAGAAGCAGTTCACAAAATCCCAGTACGGTTACCGCGGTTGAATAATTCGAGCAGAGATGTTGTTGATCGTTAAGTCTGTATTTTCTCTGGTCCATTCGCCTAGTCACAGTGACTGGGCACTTAGCAGAATATTGAATAACTCACTGGGACCTTCAAGACAAGAGAACAACGAACAGTGAAAAGAATGCATTGAATGTCCGAAAATCCGTTAACGCCAAAGATAATTATTCGGTCTTATTATTCTGCCAAAATGTTACATTACATTACGTACAATGTTGATAAGTAAGTCGCCATCAATAAGTGACATTAGGTTTTATAATTCCAGGTGTGGTTCAGTTGTAAAGGCCTTAGAAATGTGATAGTTACATAATGTCACTACTTCGTTAGAAAGGCACTTCTTTTCGGTTATGCTCATAAAGGAAACATATTTGCGAACCTCCCAAGTGTGTTGTAATCACGTTTATGAGGCTCTTTGATAACATTTTGATGAATCTATTGAATGAATGGAGTTCTCACGTCTATGTAAACATGGTTCTCACTTTCAAATCTACCCAGCCTTGTTCTTATGTACAAAATTGCTCATCCTCTGATTGAAGAAACACCAACTCCCGCATTATTTCTCATGCAGGGAGATAAACATTTCTCGACTGTACAGTGCTCATGCTGATACAATAAACTAAGTCAAGAAAGAACGTTAAAAAAGTGACTGGTTCACACCAAGCCTCAATTCGATATCTGAGTAGCCTCAGGACAGACCTTGTTCGTGGTCACACACGTTGTTACTTATAATCCTGTTACCATCCACCCTCGATGGTTGAGAGAACATTGATTTCGAAACAATAGAGAGCATGTGTTATTAATTTCAGAGAACATAACAGAAGACGTCTGGATTTAAATATATTGTATCAAGTTTTCAAGAATTTTATTACGATGCACAGTATAACAACAAAAACAAGTAACCACAGAAGCAACGTTTTGTTGAGTCTGCAGACTTTTCAGTAAATACAATGCTGTCATTGATTGGTTTGGATGACACAGAACGTGACTCCGAATCCAAAATTAGCAACCAGTGATGTTACATTGTTTTTATGAATGACCACCATATGACAAGAGGTGTGTCTTGAAGAAAGGTCTAACATAACGTGGCCTGGGGATAAACGGAGTCAGGGAACTTTCGTACGTTTTTAACGATTATTAAGTGTTACACTAACAACAGCAATGTTGAGTCAGTACTCTTTAAGAAGATTCAATTAAAATGATATGGAAATTCACTTAAAATGTAGCCTGTGATATTTGGCATGTTCTAAACCACTGACGTGTATTGTATTAGAAATCTCGTATTAGGTAGTTTCACAAGTTGGACGACGTATATACTGTTAGTGCCTCGCTGATCCAATCAATCGAGAGAGAAGGAGTTTCAAACCGTCTGATGAACATTGAATTCCTGCGATTATCAAGAGTGACAAATGAGGGTTATACAACCTGAGTTAATTAGTAAAGCGAGCACAATCGCCTTTCAAAAATGCCTTGTAAACTGTCCAGCTTATTTACTGAAGTGGTTACCTATTGTTGTGCTAAATACTAGAAGGTGATTTTCTTGGAAATTGTGAACACGTCACTTCTTAATTAGGTAAGGTCAGTATAATCTATAAACCACATTTCTCAAAACTGAATAACACAAGTTAATTATAATCTAAATTGTGTAAATGTTTTAATCTTTCCAGGAATTATGAATTGAACATCAGCCTAAAAACCATTTCTATATGTGACTTGAGAAAAAAGGTGTTTTCACCTAGCATTCAGTTAGTCTTTTCAATGTATATTTGAATGTAGAGGTTTTCTTATCTCAACAAAAAACATTGTTTCTAAATTTAGCACACCGCACAAGTTTACCGTGTATCTTTCCTACAGAATTTTGTTTTAAAGCTGAGGATATTTTTAACCTTACTATCGACATTTTTTTCAGTCCAGATATTAAATAATTCTTTCGTGGCTGTGCCGGAGTATACGGTAGACATAAATGCTACATTACTGAAACGGTAACCATGGACTCTTTGGTTATTACTGGCAGTATCAGGATTACAGAATCACTTACAATTTCACATTTTGCAGCGATTTCTGAACAGGCACACTGTTCGAAATCGTCACATTCGAGTGTTCTGTACACCCACCAGTCACCACAGCTCGGAATCTGCAGAAGACTTGTGTAGCCTGAGCAGTATCTACATTCAAGGACTTTCTTCCAAGTTAATAACCGCTTCTCGACTCATACTTTCGCTAATTCTGCCCACAAAAGCTTCCTGTGCGACAAGTTCTGCACACATTTAAAGTTTTCATGTTGAGTCAATCAACTTTGGTAGATAGATGCATATTGCCCGAAAACATCTGATGAATTTCGCGTTAGTGATACATACTGTTCAGCTACATTCACTAGCTTCAGTCTTCAAAGATACGAGTCTCACGTTAATTCTACGAAACAAGACAACAAACGGTTATCAGCCTAAAATATTTATAATAAACCAACGAAGGAGCACAAATGTGTTGCACTAAAATGTGTTAGACCAACACACTGACATCTTCGTGTAATCCAACATATCGCTTAGTGACCGACCAATATTAATTCTATTTTTGCGGGCTGCGGCAAAGTCAACCAACAGGCAGGTTCTACTTCGGCAAAATGACCACAATAATTTCTTATCTTGGTCGCTACCTGAAAATAAAGTTAATCTGCCAGACGATATCTTGAAACTTCTAAGTTCACAGCAGACCACTCTTTACACGCCATATTTTCTGTTGATGTAATGCGGAGTTTAATGCAGGAGGTTAAATGTTAAATCATTTGTCCGGATGTTTTTACTCGGCACAGAATACATTCCAGTATATTTTGAAAACAGGATGAAACTAGCCACACTTCCTTTTTCTAACCTGGCAAACTAACCCCGTTCTCCCTCTAGCCACATTCAACCAATCACATGTAAGGTCACCGTTAACAAAATACCCAATTGGTGGGCTGGCGCTCAATTCGTTTTCTCTTGGATTTCATTGTACAGATAACCGTGACGTGGATTTCGACCAGTCATCCGCACGCTACACAAGAGTTCAGCAGTGGCGTCAGGCTTATAGGAATAGCCAGCCTCAGACTTTTGTGGATCAACGTTGGACTCAAGGGCAGGCTTTGGATTACAGTTATACGGTACCGGAAGCCCGCACTGTTCGTCGGCTACCCGAAGAGCCCTCAGTGTTTCCGATACGCCAGTCTTCTGACGCACACGGCCATATTGGTTATTTGTCACCAGATAGCCTGCGCCCACCTGGTTTACGTAACGTTGGCAGAGCTTCCAGTTTTGAGGGCAGAACACGTACTGCGGACAGTCAGGAAAATTTAGTGCTGTCACCTAGACAAGACGATACGTTTAATCAGACTAAACGTGAATACTGGAGTCCACCGGTCAGCCATGGTCACACGTCGTCAAAACGAAGTCAATTAGGAAACAAACACCAAAATTATGCACAGCAAAATAGGCGCGACCGCCTGGTAGTTGCTCCTTCCATAGAAATTAGTCACGTGCAGGAGAACTCAGATTCATCCAGCTCCTCCGATCAGAACGAACCTAGTGGGAAACAGTCAAGGCAAATTACACAGCGGGCCAATTCCTCAGCATCACTGCCAGCACGCGAGCTGTCTAACCATTCTATACAAGAATCCGTTTTGACACAAACCGCTCAAACCATCCAGTTCCCAACTTCTTGTTCTGGTAGCTCCAGACATTTATCTCGACCAACATCGCAAAATTCCACGGACAGTATGAATTCCATGGATAGTTTATCAGCAAACGCAGGTCGAAATCGTCCCAAACTGACCAGGCAACCACGCTCATTCCAGAATGAACCACCTTCCCAAGTTGGAAGGCATTCAGACTGCGTGGATCGGACTAGAAGATCAAACGCACCAGTTGATGAATTTGATTATTTTTGTCAGATCGCCAATTCACCGTCCGGATCGGCAATTCCACCGTCGACGAGGACTGCGGTGAATTTAAAGCCATCGCGTCACGCGGCAGCCTTCAGAAGTCATTCTATGAGAACGGAAAGCCCAGATGTATCCCCAGTCCCGATAGACAGACGCGCTGCCGGTCAGCAGTCGAATGACAGTATCGAAAACGTCAAGTCAGCATACTTGAAGCCTCCTTGTCGTGGTCAGTTAAGAAGAGCTAGCACAGAAGAAGATCGGAACAAAATTCTGTTCTCCGAGAAGAAAATGATGGCAGCCACGTTGAGCTATTCATCTGTGAATTCAGGAGTACAGAATGTGTGCAGAACTCCACCAAAACATCTGCCACCAGTACCAGTTTGCCCGGCTCCCATCTGTAACCCCAGCGTACCACTCGGAGTGCCGTTAACAGAAGACTCACTGTTTGCCGATGAACCCGGAATGACCTATTATCAAGTCCAAGTTCTTGGTGCAACTGGAGTAGGTAAAACACTGCTTTGCCAACAACTTGGCCGATTAACGAGTGGACAGTCGGAACCATGTAAGTTTTACTTTCATATATGCTTAGGTAATCATATAGGCGGAAGTGATTTGGTTTGAAATGACATTGGTTGATTATCATAATAAACACGAAGTTCGCACCTGTACCAACAAATTTAAAATCATATATGAAATGTGGATAATGTTAGTAGAAACATTAATAATGGAATAAGGGGAAGAAATCGATGTATTTTTTCATTGCAATGTTTATCGTTCTCTGTCGAACATCTGGTTTGGATAAAAAACGTGATAAGTGAATATGAGTTTTGTGTATAATGTACCATGCTAGTGAAACCATAGAAAGTACGGTCTACTGCAGTCGTATTTGTACTACTTACCATTGCCAGGTCAGATGTAAGTTAACCAGCAGATGAGTATATCAACGATTCTATTTTCGTAATTGTATGCGTTCAGTGGCCAGGACAACATAGAAATCACAGTCGGTGAATGAATGCTGATAAGCAGTAATCAGGAATATCAGACTGCGTGATTTTATCGAAATCCATAACGGGGGAGATTGTGGATAGTAATCTAATTTGAATATCACCTGCAGCCGTCTATAGCTTCCGTAAGTCCTAGCAAGGTGTTTTAGAAAAAGGCTCCATTTTTCTGGGGCCTGTTAATGATGAGTGTGCTTGCTGTGCCAAAGATTTGAGCTCAGTTCCTAATTCCTATCTGCGAATATGTTGACCCTTGCTCCAGTGGGTTCTCATTAAATGTGACCGAGTTGTGCGCAGACGTTCAACCATGTGCAACCGTGAGAAATGCTCAGACTCGTAACAGGGTGGTCATCGTTTTTATTGGAGGCGGTCAGGCAACTCGAGTGATATTCAGAGGTAAACTTTGGTGCAGCTGTTGCCAGTGTGACGAACTGGTCAACCAAACAGCACGACTGCTCGATGCATATTTGAAACAGCGTTAAACTTTGGTCAGGGAAAAACTATTAACTATTTCTTAGTCCCAGAAGAGGCGACGTTATATTCCAGTACTTTGCTGGGAGAGGAGCTTAGTGAAACGGTTTATGGACATCCTGAAGCTGCAATTACACCCTCGCAACCTTCAATTTATATCAAGTATAACTCTTGTTACTTAGTATTAATAAGAGTAAAGCTTAACAGTGTTTCTGTCCTAAACCATCAACTTACCGATTTGGGCCAGTTTAGTCGTGCAGCTGCTACCTAGTAGCTGCAGATGTCCTCAATGGGCTGACGCTCAGCTGACCCTCCTGCACGATCACACAATTTGATGTGGCTACTTTGACGCCCATCAAAACATCGTTGTTGTTTTGAAGAAACAGAGAGATTTGGTGGCGCAAATCCTGCTGTGAATGAGCCCACAACATGATGCGGAGGTTGGGACTGTGTTCAACTTCCTTATTGACCTGCTTATTATTAGGTGCTTTAAACTGAACGTCAATCACATTTGATCGTAGCCTGTGCATTTCAACTAGGCTTTCCAGCCAGCCGGGGTAAGGATTTTACTACTGCGAAGCCCTAACAAGCACGAAAATAGAGTATTGCGCTTCATTTTGAAAGAGGCTGAATGCAAACGCTGAGGTCAAATGTGAGTGATGTTCAAATCGAAAATGACCGAATCCATGATTACTTATCAGTGCACTTTAAATCTATTTTTTTTCGGTCGAAACGGGATAATCGCTAGAAGTGTTCAGACCTGAAAACCGCTGTATCACTGGCGTTCCGTACCGCCGGTGTAAGTGTTTGCAGCACCAACTGTCACTTCGTGAATCCTAGTTCACAGTGGGAGCTAAGCACTAAGTAACCTAGTCACAATGGTGAGGATGCCACTGTTATTGTTAATGGTGAGTGAAGGAGTTAACTTTTGGAGTTTATTCTGCTCGATCAGACAAACGCAGACGTTTTTTGCATCTGCAATGGATGATGGGAGAAAGTCATGACAAATTAAAGCCACCTGAATAAATTTCATGCCTGTAGGGCTTCATTCTTTTATGCAAAAAAATTCTAACTTTTTCAAGTTCCGTATAAACCACCGTGAAGTTAATAATGCCAATTTTATGATGTTCAATTAATGCGACATGTAACTTACAACCCTGTCTACAAATCAGACTTAACAGTGAGCAAATATTAATTTATCTCTGTGAAACTAAGTTAGCACAAAGTGAACACGCCTTTCTCAAAATCAAACAATGCAGCTGTTCATTGGTGTCATAATTTCGAACTGAAAAATACCATGTCTTTTGTAATCAGACTTTGGCTCACCGCTTAAGCACCCTGACCAACAACTCAGATGGGAAGACATTCTACGTATCGTGCGATTTGTAGAATACCATTGCTAAAAAAATTAGACGGATATCGATCTGAACAGGTGGTTTCATGTTTACTTGTGTGAGAGAGCAACGTATTCGGGTGATGCACATGACCAGAACGTGAAGAGTGTGATGATCGGATTAAAAGTTGAATAGCGTACAGATGGTTTGTACGTGGTTAGTCAGATAATTTTTAGGACCTGTAGGAATCTTTTCTAATTACACAGCTTGAAATTATATTGTCGGATTGTAAACGCATTGGCTACTGATAACAGTTTTAATGGAATAAGCGTGTGCCACATTGTCGTTACTTTTTTGGGTTTTAATAGTCCTGTGTAGTGTAAACTGCACTCGGGACGCGTTTACCTGCATCAGCGCAGATTCATTTTAAATGTTTCTTACGGATCCTAATTGATAGAAAGTGAATGAATTCCTAGGATGTCTAGCTCAACAACAGAAATCAAGCGGATGAATTATGAATGACGTTGGAACTTTAGGCAAATATCCATTTTGCGGTTATAACAATACGCACCAGCTCTGGAATGAAATCACTGTCCACACTCTACAACAGGTCTTGCATGTGGCATCCATCGAATTGTGACTGAGCAGTTCATCGACTGAATTATGCTTATGTACCGAACTGTCGAGGTTACTATCCATCTGCTGTTTTTGACTAAGTGACGACCAAAACAGTAAATACCAGTGATATTCCGGAACTTGTCAGGCGGCAAGCACACAATCTTCAAAGGAATTACGGGCCCGAGTTAAATATTTAATCGGCTACACATGCTCTTCACAAAGCCGTTTTGAGGGGTGAATGGTAAACACTGGTAAACACATTGAAATCAAAATTTTAAGACGGAATGGGAGACGTGCGTGCAAACTTGGTAGGTGTGCCCACGCTTTAGTGTGTTTGGTTTGCAATCGTTTGACGATCATCAATATTTCACTGAATGAATGAGTCCTTATTCATGTGTTACAACACTTTTGTACATCCATGTTCCACAATCCAAAGATGTCTCACATTCGAGATGAAAAAAGACAGTTGGATTTCCTATTAGCAGTGAATGCTTAAAGCAAGTGTCGATTGGAAGTCAAGTGAGCACCTCCTTTTAGTGCAGAATCTATCGGTAGAACGTCTTAAGAACCACGCTTATACACAGTGTGTCACATCAGTTAAACACTCTTTAATGTTGACAGAACAAGCCTATCAATTGAGTCTAACTCGGTTTATTTAAATATTCATTTCATGCGCGTGTATGCGAACAACAACATGCAGACCTATCTCGATGTGTTAATCAGTAGCGAGTAGTCAGAAACATTGAGGTGTACAATAAGTAAGGAACATACGTGAACAGAAAGACACCAACAATTTCATAGTTTTCTGGTGTTGTGGCACACCCAGCGCATGGTTTGCAAAATTAACTGCGAATTCAAAAAAATATGCACAGTGCGAATTGTAGGCAAACACTGAGAGCTGCCGAACGAATTGTCATGTTCAAATAAATTATCTAAGTGACAAAATCATTGCGAATTGTGATCAGTTGCGCTTACAAGAAAAAACGAGGACTGCTATCCTGAAAAGGCTGTGTTCAACAAATTGGCCTGTAAAGATGCACGATTATATTTAACTTTCGTAAATGCAATCACCCATTAGAAATGGTGATATAAGTTTTCATTTGTTAATTGATGCGGGCAAAAGCGTCCATTGCACACCAAACCTCCAGAGTTCCAATTCTGGCTGCCATTGAGTTATTATTAGTGAGGAAATTTTAAACTAGCCATCAGACATGTGAGATTTTAACGAGTTCACTGTGAAACCAAATAATCGTTATCCTAGTTTCCCCGTAATAGAGTAGGTCAGTGTTATTGTGTTCGGATGTGTGAACATAACACAAAAGTTTATTTCTGTAATTTTGGTTACCGAGCTGCATATATACAAGTGATTTCGAGAGTACGTTACGGTGTTATCACCTGACCGCTACATAGTATTTAAACTCGACGAGAAGCAATTTAGGTTGTGTGCAAAAAATCCTTCCGGCTGTGAAGTTTTATTCTGGGGATGAGGATTTCAGTATCAAAGTGACCACGACGAAATAATTAAGAATCATCTCTTTTGTACAGAGACTGAAAATATGCGCGCCCACGAACAACACTCGGATCTCATATTGGATATAGTTCGGTATTTTCATGTTCCGTGGACTCTATAAAAGTAATTTTATTTTGAGTACGACGACCAGACGACTGTTACGCAACGACTGTTGAAAGTATCTTGAAGCAAACATTCAACCATAAAACATAAAGAGCAACATAAGTTTCATTACACTGCCCAACACTCTCTAGGTTATAACACTAAGATTACAAGCAAGAAAAGTTCCGATCACTCTCTGGTAGAACTCAGGTCTTCTTTTTCAGGTGTATTTCAACAAATCACACGATTGATACTGCGTCAGACGATGAAATTTTACTTTTGTAAAACGATGGGTACAAATACACACGGTTATGTATATTTCAACACTGTCCTGTGACCATTGAATAAGCATGTCAGGCTTGGTCAGAAGGATTAACCGCACGGCTTCTTCTCTTGATACAGCTCCGACTTAAATGGTTTCGTCTCCACATCATATCTTTTCTCAATTGCGCTGTCTGAGTTAGACTGGACATCAATCCGGTTGTCATTGTACATACTGTTGCTGGTGCTAGTCTAAACTACAGCAATAAGCCATGAAGAAAGAGAGTGCTTTCAACACAGACGAATTAATCCCCAAGCTAAACAAACCTTCGAACTTGCCATCAATAATCCATGTAATTTTTCTACTGTTTGTGCCCGCTTTTATCATATGTAATGTTCTGCTACCGACCCTATTGATTGTGAGTAATTCAGTTTAATAAATATTTGTAACTTAAAGTAAGCTCCATTGAGCAGGCAGTGAAGTTGCTTGACATGTCATAAATGTAGACGAGTTTACAAGTTTCGTGTGATCAGAGACATAGCGACAGAGCACATACACCTCAAACTGGACATCTTGGTGACCGAGCGAATTAGCACTCACCAAAACGACTTCTTTTCTAAAGGAACTATTTAGTATAGGTTAGCTAGTGACAGGCTACAGATATTTCATTTGTAATAGCCAACAGTTCGATAAAAAGAGAAAACCTTACGCACCCGTGTGCACAAAATTTGGTTTTCGCAACAGTGTTTAAAGTCAGTTGCTAGTCTTGTCAAGCTGGCGGGCTTACCGTGATTCTAGTGGATGAGTCCACTCTTAAGAATGATTGACGGCCATAGAAGCTGGGTACGGCAACTAAATTAGAGCTTGGGACACATTTGACCATTAGCTTTTCCTCGAGATCCGGGTAACTCTTTGGCTTTTGTTTACGGTATGCTACGTCTGCTGACAAACATTCCAGCGGCTTACAACCAAAGGCACTCAGTGATATAAGTGTTACTGCCGCCAAGACGAGTGGAATCGTTTTTAACTTGCATCCTACGGACGTACAAAATATGCTAACGAGTGACCCTGCACGAACTAAAAGTTCCGCGGTAATTGTATTAAAGATTGGTCAGATGGTTATACGGCCTACACCAGATTGATCCGAAAGTTATATGTTGGTTAAAAGTGTTTGTATTTTTCAACACATCTTTTGAACAACGGCTTAGTGACTGCTCAAAAATTAAACACACATATGGAAAGTTGCTTGCTTTAGTGAAATATCAGATGTTGCATGAAGTACGCTTTCATCACCCGAAATTGTTTTTTATGCTTCTGGAAAAACAACACTTTACATTGGTAGGGTGTTCATACAGGCAGCAAGTATCCAACGTTAACCAATGCTATGCTGTTCAGTCACTTTTTGAAGTAGTTTCTTGAACCAGTCATAAGTGATGTCAGCCCCAGCTGTAAATTACTTAGTAGATATATGGCAAAAGTAGCATTTTACGGGGTAATGTTGCTGAAACAACTAAAATTGTACAGTGTTTTGATAGCAACTGACGTCACTTTCTCGCTGGAGGCGGTGCCTCCCATTGAAACGTCCACCTTTTTTCACGGTTGCGTTAATTCAGTCAAATGAATAATTCTGTTGACGAGAATTCTGGCTACATCAGTTCAATGCGATTTATTCTAATATATCTCCATAGCGGTTAAATGCCTTCATACCGACTGCGGTCACATCAGCTGGTAACAGAGTCAATTTGGTTTGCATATCTTCCCTGTATACGCTGTCTGTCTCACCGACCAGCATTAAATGTTTCATGTCGCTGTTCTTAACATGAAGGTTATCCATGAAGGTTACTCGACTTACAATATTTGAGGCCCTTTCCGCATTTCATCCATCCAGTGTTTCTTCACACGATACATAATTATGTATTACTAACAAGTAGCGTAGCAGATTTATGAATTTAGATGAGACCCAACTGTGAAAAGTCAGGGCTTCGGCTGCATTCGAACCAGCAACAGACACAGCATGCCTCAACGCGGCAAGCGCTCTACCAGCTGAGCTACGAAGCCACACCGGGAGCTCGGAAATTTTGTAGCTCAGCTATTAGAGCGCTTGTCGCGTTGAGGTATGCTGTGTCTGTCGCTGGTTCGAATCCAGCCGAAGCCCTGACTTTTCACAGTAGGGTCTCATCTAAATAATTATATCGGTCACTGGAGCTTACCCGCTTTCACCAGTGACAATATATGTAGGGTACTTCAGTCCAGGCATACGAATTCTACTCCATTGCAGACTTCCTTGGTTTACAGCATCTTCTTCACTGGAAAACGTTCGTGTTCGTGTCACGCCAATAATTTATTCGACTGTAGATTTTCTTGGAAATAGCCTTACCTGTATGGTTCATGAACGTTAACCTTCAGCCATTAATAGCTTGAATTCTAATGAAAAGTTGGCACGAGTGAACTGCACTGTAACGTGCAAGCCAGGAATCGGTTTGGTTGTAGAGGATGATGACTGATCCCAACAAGTGAAGTGAAACACGACTCAACAGATCTTCTGGGTGTCAATTCGGAATACACACGGTGTGCAGATCCAGTTGTATCCCCTCGTTACCGAGCGCCACCACGGACCCAGTGTTAATACTGGGCAGGAACGGTATTTTGACTGCCGGACAAAAAATCAAACTGATTCGTTATAGATAATGTGGACTTACTTGCACGTTAAGAGTCGCGTACGACTAAGCGCGATCTACCCTGATGGTCAGGACCGCCTGAGTGCAGAGACCGATAAAATACGGAGACGATAATGCGGCTCCGGTTTATTTAGCAGGCAACAGTTTGCAGCACTTGATAGGTTTTTGGCAAATATTTTTTTAAAGGGATTAACCGTCTGACCTCAACGTCTCACGATAACCGAGACTTTCAATTTGATTGAACAACTACGGGGCACAACTTTCTTCAGCCGTATGCGTACGGTAACTAAAATTTAAACGGAATCAGACGTTGCATTCAAAGGCCAAGTTTAGCTGTTCAGAATATTTAACTCTAATAATTTGGTTATATACGCAGCGCCACTTAATAATTTGCACACAGATCAACATATGATAAACTGTGTACTGGTCTGAACTGAAAGGACAAGCATTCATATGTTGATAGGCAAATTCGTATTACCACAGAATGAGATCCGGTAAATCGTAAATCTACCACGAGCCAGAAGCAATTTTTTTTCGAAATCCATTCACGCTAGTAGAGTTCTTCTTTATTCTTGAGACCTAAATAGCCATAACACTCGATTAGTGTAATTGGGGGAGGGAGTTAATAAACGTCACATATTCTTTTCAGGGTAGTTAATTCAGCATATCGTATGTGCAGCTAGCCGCCTTTGCCAATTTGTGACATCTAGTTCACTAAAACGTGGCTGCTCAGCCCCGAAGAATCAAACAACAGATGGGGGAACAGTTTAATACATGAGCCAAGAAAACAGCCATGTCTTTGTAACCAGTACGTACCAAGTAACATCGAAAAATGGTAGCAGGTGTGTACTAATGGTGATTGGTGGGACCCTTTAACCGAGGTGATACAATTGTGCCAATTAAATATTAAAAGGTTACTAATGTTATCCAGTAATACTGCGTAGAACTATTAGCATGGTTCATGTGATGCATCGGAGTATAACAAACTGGCACAACAAAATTAAACAGAACCACGTTTATCATTGATTGAGTTAGGTAACTGGAATAACCGGAATCGGATCTGACGTGGACAGTACATCCTAGGTACGACTGGACTGGTACTCAAATTTGGGATTTCTCGTTCACATTGTCAAAACCTGAGGATTGCAGTCTCGTACAGTTCACGTGGGCATCCTCACAAGTGTGGCCAAACTGATCCACCCCAAATGATGTGAACAATGTTGATAACGTTGGCAGGATTTTGAATAGGACAGAGTTAATGGTACACAGAGCTAATTACAAGATTTTCCGTTCAAACTCCTTAGTAGTACACATCTTTGCCACCACTCGGATCTGAACTGCTTCCCAGGTTTCGGTTAGTAACAGTCTTCACCTTGGTTTCACCAACAAATTGGCCGGCTGGATCGAGTTAGAACTGTTATTTGCTCAGCCGTATAATTAGGAAGAAATGAGACGTACTTAGTAGTAATGCATGCCTAAACTACACTCTTCAATTACTTATCCAACCTGCAGTTTATTCAACTCCACAGAAATTGGTGAGGCGAATGATTTCCTGAGATGTTACCAGAACGTCGGATGGCTCTTGATTAATTAAGAATCAGCAAGATGAATGATAATTCTGATTTAGCTCATGCAGCTTGACGTTCAAATATTTTGTGGCGTAGTTGGCGATTGCTTTTTCTTTCCAATACACAAAGGAACAGAAAAGCGAGTGTACGCGCGGTTATCTGTGCGTGCCAGGAGAGAGCGACGGCTGTTTCCGGTATCTTGTCTAGAATTTCCCTGAGCAAGTTGTGGCAAGTTGTTACACCAGATATATATGTATACAGATAAAATAATTTAATATGGTTGAAATAAGGGCTCACCGATTTATTCTAACATTACAATTCATCAATAGGTTCCTTTGTAATACAAGCACGTGGACGCCAGAACCAGGCTGGACTGCTGTGCATAGTGTCTACCTTTCTATTGCTCTGTACTCAGCTTTCCTTTCAACGTCAGTAATGTTGCTTTTGTCCGTGTGTCATCTAAACAAATCATATTTTTCCTGCGAGCCTTTCAATCTCGAAAGTGCTGCCATGTTATCTTGACCCGTGACCTGCGTCTGTTACCTGATCCAGAGCCGTGAGCAAGGAACGGGTTTTTCACTCGTCATTTTAGGATTATGTACCTGCTTGTGCGGCAGTGTTCGCCGGTATCCTGTGGACAGTGATGTTCACATCCGAGACCTGAAATCTCATGGACTATGCCATTCTCTTCTCGTGGTTCAGTGCGATTCTTGACGTTCATTGCAGCTGCGTGAAGTGCTATGCCCCACTTATGCAACATATGGATGTTTAGTGGTTGGTTGGCTTGTCTTTTTTCTCACCTCATATGGGCTATGCACGTATCGCAGTGCTGCATGTTTCTGTTTTGTGTGTTAAGTTATTGCTGGCCTTCTGAGAAACAACTTTATAAAACATATTTTCTAGAAACTGGTGGCGAACAGTTCGGAATCGTCTTCTAAGTGGGCATTATCAGCAGTGCTTGTTCATACATCGGTACAACGCTAGCGCGCAGCTTTAAAGCCGATAGGCTGGATTTTTGCCGCTGTGTTTCGAAATAGGCACAAGACTCAAATCTCACTTTTGCTTGGGCTCGTCAGTAGTGTATACCTTTGTGAGGGATGGAACAGAACGTTGACGATATTTTCACGAGGGAACCGTACTGACCACTGCGCCAATCAGTTGCATCAAGGGTTTGAAGTGTGTAGGTGAACAATGTGGTAGCCTCGAAATAAAATAGTGTATCCCCTTCCCGCAGCTCAGGGGTTTTATGCCACCCCAAAAATGCAGCGCTTCTTCATAAGTTGTAAAATGTGTTAACCTTCAAATGGTCATCTGTAGGCACAACTTTGTTTTGATAGGCTGTTCTGTCCAAGGTCTGTCTCAAATTTAAAAAGTTCTGTGATCGTTACTTCTGTGATGACACATGTGTCACTAACAACTATGGAAAATTATTTGTGCTCTATATCAGTGTAAACGATCCAAGTCAAAGGAGCCTCCGAATAGTTGAGATATAACACAAGCGTTGGTAGCAAGTCGTAGTTTTGTTGTTGTACACAAGTTAACTAGGGCCTGTTGTACTGCATAGTCTTAAACATTCTAAAGATGAACAAAGCATAAGCACTGACTAACCACAAAAATGCTACGGACGAAACACACCGTGATTTGCAGCGACGCTCATCAACAGATCCAGAATAGTTAACTTTGATGCAGCTGATAAGTGCCATAATTCAGTGACTTGATGAACGATAAGGAACTACCAACTGGGTGTGTTAAGACTGTACTCATAGTTCACTTGAGTGAAACAAAGAGATCGCGTGGTATAAAATTCACCAACACATAACATTTTACTTATGAGAGTTTTATAGATGTGGATACTGTAGTAGTTTGAATTTTGGATAGGAGTTCCAAAGCCTGATTAGGCTATTACAGGGTTTATAGTACAGAGATTACTGGAACAGTATAAGTTAGACAGACGAGACGGTTCATATGAGAACATGGAAACAGTTTCATCAAAAGTTAACTGAAGTTATCAAGGCACTGGGCCCATATTTTCGCATAGTTGTGAAGGATTCTCACACCTGAGGTGTAAGATAGATGAGTTGGAGAAATTAGCCAATTAGTCTGAGTGAAATAGTCATTGTTGAAGAAAACCTTCCTCAGCCCTAGGTATCACATATTGCCGGTTGTCACAAGCATAGAAAAACCTATCCTTGAGATAGCAAAACTTTAGTGTATCAGTCAGCTATGGATGTTTGGTTATTATTTTCTATGCTGTGTACTTTTATCGTTAACTAAAACAGTCCAGAAATGTAGATTATTCGCACTTTCAAATGAAAACTGACAGTAAAGCGGTAAATCATATAGCGTTTTTAATATGAACAAAAACTCAGTTGCGACTAATTTTTTTCTAGGTCTTGCGAGTTGTTCGAAATAAATGCAACTTGGAAATAGCACGGCGTTACAAGGCCAAAATTCAAGGATAAACTGATCAAACACTGGTCAAACGCTTGACCTGGGAATCACTAATATTGGTAGTGACTTGGCTGGACACTCAGTCAAAAGTATACCGAAGGGTTTGATTTATGCAGTAAGATTTGGATGGAACAGTCATCTATCAACTGATTTGGTGGATACTATTTTAGACTGCATGAAAAACATTGCAGCTTCAACAGAAGTCAACGTGTTGGCAACTACTGATTAGTAGTGATGAGTAATGCACTCTAAAAACCTGACCAATTCCGTCAAGTGTCATGTTGAGTGAAATGATTTGCCGAGGATTCAACGGATTTAGCCAAATCTACCGCTTTAGGGTAGAAAGAAAATAGTCTGAAACAAAATTTCAACAATTGATGAGAAGGCGTGTTCAAAAGTGGAACGTAAATGAATAGTTGCACTCTTCTTCCCTTCAAATGAACTGATTCGTATGACCTGATTTTGAAGACACTGGCTGTTGAGGACAAACATGTGTTAGTCCTGCCTACTGACATGAAGATCGTCCGTGTACAACGTGTAAAACTTCAGAAAAGCTGTTGATATTGCTGCAGCCACACAAAACAGTGCACGGTTTGATGTTTTTCTTGTAGCAAATGCAGATCCGCATCTGTTATACATTCGTACTTATATTCAAATGGTGAGACGAGTTTTTGGTTCGAATTAGCACAATTGACAGACTGCATGGGCGTGGCTTGTACTGTTCATAGTTTACTACAATGAAAAAGCCGTCAAGATGATACAGTTGAAAGCTAACAGATTCATCATTGAACGCGCACATTACAAGTACATACATACAATTCAACCATATGATTTCTGTTTTTATTTTCGTAATAATGATAGACACGGGAATAAAAAGTTAATCATGGCGTGCGAATGACTGTTTTAATTATTACTATTAATCACAGTGTAATGTTTCTATGTTTTCCTTCATAAATAGCTGTGAGATTTCAAATTGTGAAAGTCTGCACGTAAATTGTTTCATGTTGTAAGAACTTTGTCTAACAATTGTTCATCCATTCCGATTCCTTCAGACAGCTCAAAATCTATGGGTGTTTATCTACATGTGCACACCGTTAGTGTGCACTGCAGTTAGCCGTCTAATATCAGGCAGTTTGCGGTAAACATTAATCACACAAGTTCTTTATCGGCGCAGTTAGGCGATTGCATTGTTTACACTAAGTTATATGGGCAATCAAAACTGACTATCAGACCAATAACTACCAAGATTCCACAATCGATATTTGTTCATGTAGCTGTAGCGAGGACAATCAAGTTTGTCAGATGACGCGACAATGAATGCAATGCGTCCAATAGAAATATCCTATTTTTATCGTTTTTTCATCACATCTTGTATAGTTCGGAGGTTTCCCCGACCTTAACTTACAACGATTTCGAAGGTAGTGCTTGATAAAAGATTCCATCACTCCATGCTCATGCCTGGTTACGTTTTTTGGAACTTGTAGTTGAATTGCGGTTAGGAGGTTTGTTTTATACCTCGGCAACGTGTAGGATTCGTTATCCTAATGCGCGCTCGCTAAGAGTCTAATCAGTTCAGGGTTCAACAGTGTAATGCCAGGTTGTTGGTGCATATGGTTATTATCAAAGTTAACCACTGGAAAAAGGCTTACATCAAACATCGTGTGCAGTGGAAAACTGAATGAAATTAAGTCAAAATTCACTCGTAATGACGAATAATTTTTTGCAACACGGATCGTTATTAATTAGGGGGAACATCAAGAGTACTACTGGATACTGACTCTTAATATCAACTAATTACTCTAGCTCAAAGCAACAACCATGGTTTTCCGTTCACTTAAACGATCTTCACCGCTCTCTTGTAAACCAGTTACAAGCATTTCCTGCTACCGGTGGCTTCCTAGTCGACTGCCGTTCACACACATGCTTGTTAAGCTTAAACTGTTTCGTAGATTATCCCATGAGTGCAAGGATGTGTCAAGGAATACGAAGTTCCAGCTGTCACTCCGTCATTTTAACCTATTCGACTTAGCAACCACATGGAATTTGGTAAATAATCGAAGGACCGACGACCGAAGTAGCTGCGTTCTCTGTAGAAGCCCTGTAGTGAGGTCAGCAGTGTGAGTTAAAATAACAACTTTTTAGGTAAACTACTGCTAAGGGGCCCTCAACTTCAGATTCTAGCTACTGTTGGCCTAGGGAGTTTCTCTTTAGAAAGTCCCAAATGTCACTGTTTGTGGGCATCAGTCACATTGGCGTAACTCGCGTAACAAGATAGTCGTAAAAGGCTGCGTATTGTGACACATTCAATCTATAACAGTGTCTAGATATTTTCAGTTTCCTCGCCAATCAACGACAGTAATATACCCACATATCACCGAGATACAGTTGCTTCACATATATCTTCTTGAATCCGAGGTTCGGTAAAAGTCTCGGACAAGATGTATCGCAAAAGACATTTCATTGCTACCTTATTAACAGTTCTGTGGGGAGTTGACCTCAGCATTCGGATTACGCAAACATAGCACCGCTTGACATAGGAAGTTGAAATGTGTGATTCGATTTCTTTTCTATTAATGTGTCCTCAAATAGCATCCTCGTTGACTGTGCCTTTCTTGTGATGTTCAATCCTTACGGTGTTCTCAGCTAACTGAAAACTGCTATGGTGGAAAATGTCACTTTATTGGCCGTTGCACTGTTACAGACCTCTTAACCATTCATTTTACCATCTAGTAGAGAAGTGAGTTGGTTATCCTTGAAACGTGGCAACAGCAAGTCAGGGAAACTGTCCGGTTTGTATAACTGAGATTCACATGGAACCTAAGATTAGGAAAGTTTTCTGTATTGTTGAGCCTTTGAGGTTGAGGTCAGAAAGACCAGTCCAAACCGACAAGAGGTATCCAGCACAACCTCATTGTTGGGTTGAAAACAACTATGACAGAAAGAATTGGAACATCACTCATGACTGACCGCGGTTATCACATTTCCATTAATGTCATAACCAACCCATTTGAAAAGAGAATTAAACTCATGTCTTGTTTTTGTTGGAGACCATCAGCATAGCACACGTTCTCACGACGGTCACGCTTTTATGAGGCAACCGCGCTGACCGTTGCGACACTAACATTTCATCAACTGCCAATGAATCTTCAAGATGAACATCACTCACGCTTAATCGAAGCCTCCGCATTCAGATAGAATTCCCGGTCAGTCTCTTTCGAAAGGAAGCACTAAACTCAAGTTTCGTTGTTATTAAAGCTCGTCAGTAGTGCATATCCTTACTACCGCCAGGTTTCGAACTGCGGCTCGCATTCGTGAGGCAAACCTGTTGACCACTGCGCCAGTGACTTTACATTAGGCACAACCGAATTATCAAATCTGAACATTAGACCTATTTCGTTTGTTAACAATAGTCACGTTGCCCGATCGTCTCAAACTCTCAGCAGAAAATGTTGACGAATGATGCTCAGAATGCTCGGGCTCTTTGAGGGGAGACACAACAAACATCTTTTTCGCCTGAATCAAAGACTTTCTGACTAAACCCTTCTCTCAAGTTAAAACTGCAAAATCTTTAACATACTAAGAATTCCTCACGACCGGGTGTAGCTGAACTATTGGTCAGGCCCAATGTTAGTGGCGCAGTGAACAGCACTGTGTCTCAATAAACGTCGTAGATGGCAGATGCTAAGTTCATGGAACTACACAGTTCGCGATCACGCGTTGTTGTAATTATTTATTAATTGTGTCTTAACCGTAACCTATCCGAGTCCATCTTCAAAGCACACGATGAATCAATCAACACCTCCTCCGAACTATTCACATGCCTTGTCGTGCTTCAGTTTACAAACACAGATCGTCTAAATCTAGTGCGATATTGACGTTCTCACTCAAGACAGATTGCTTGAAACCAATTAACTGTGTAGCTCGACGTTAAAGATATTGGAGAGGGTTATTCAAAACGTGACTAACATTAAGCCTGTATTTCAAAGGTACCAGCTGTCTGTTTGGATGCCGAATTTTTCGCCACACTGACGAAACTTTAAATGCATGGTTCTCATACACAATAGTGGCAAGCTGATTACATATTGATTGCATGACGGCAATATTAAACAATATCATTTCATATAATGACGACGTACTGACAATTGCAATGTTTTCATGATGTGGAAATAAGTTTCCCCATACATGCATCACTCGCATAAGATTTTTCGTGCGGGGTGAGTTTTACTCTTGTCAGACTAAGTCATTTCTAGTTATCCTCGTCACGGCTATGATTCTACTTCCCCATAAGTGAAATACGCTAATTCTTTCAAAACAAAACATGACCAAATTACCATATTGGAGCTCGTAAATACAAATGCTACAATGACTGTCTCTCATCCCTAGAGGAGATACAACTACCTGATCACACTGGGATTCAAAACCATACTCAAAATTGCTGAAGACAAAGTTATGAGTGACATTCTGATTAGTGGTTAACAGTATAGGACACGTTATGAAAGGTTTTTATACCGCTGGCAAGCTCCTAACAAACAGTGACGTGATTTTGCTGCTTTCTGGAAAAAGGATCGGAGAACACTCTGTGAAAGTGCGAGATTTGTGATACCTAATGGGCGACGTTCGGCTTATACCAAATGCCTCGTTGGCTGTCGTGGATCTCTTTAGAAGATAACGCACAGCCAAGCCGCACGACGTTGATCATACGGCCCAACGTGACGTGCGAAGCTTTGCCGCTTCTCCGTTGAGCGTGCTCGTGAAATTTACGTTATTTATAATTTCTCTCTATTCCCTGTTCATACATGGATGAATCGATATCTTAAAGATCTTGGCACACTCAATTGCACCTTGAAAACACCTCCAAACAGCACCCGAGTCAGTTGTATCATTAAAATAGACTAAATTCCGTCAAGAGAAAGTCGGTAAGTATCTAGGCATGCAGAGTTAACAGCAGTCCATTCTATTCGCTGTATATATACATACATATATACTTTTACAAGAAAACAGACGATATCGTGAAGCCAAATAATTTGAGAAACATGCATCACTTTACAGTTACTATTTCACAAATGAACCTATTTAAGTCATGTTGAAGACTTAAAGCTCCTAAGGTTAGTAAGGATTGTCTCAGGTTCGCTGTGCTGTTATGGATTGGTTCAAAAATATTACACACGAATAAGGCATTGAGTCAGTGGAAGCCTACACCACCCACTTGATTAAAACATATTTTTCAAAACAGACATTCAGTTATAGCGAGTAGTTGGAAGCGTTATCCGCCCTCATGAAGCGCTCACACTTATTTACTTGTGCATATTCCCTGAAGAACTAGCCACAAGAAGAATACATGATGCTTCGTCAATCGGTGGTTAACGAAAAAGAACGTGGAGTTGTCAGTTCACCAAGTTTCACAATCCGATACCTTCAAGTCTCAACTAAAGACAGTCGCACAGTGAAATGTTTGTCGAGAAGAAGCTGTGTGGAAATCTGTTCACCACCTACTGGGGAATTTCTTGGAGGTACCTTGTAAAAACAGTGGTTAAACTGGTATGCTTACAAAGTGTCTTCTGATGTTTAGCACGCTGAATGAGCCTATCAATCGGGAAGCCCGGAAAGGTATATTTATTTGGGTGTGTGTAATTGAAAAATGTGGAGAGAGAAAACTGTACATTCACAACTCACAAAATAATGCAGAATACATGCATTAGGTTAATTAAGTTTATTATTTTTAGGAGAACACTTCAGAATCGCACACCATGTTTTCGTCGTGTGTTTGAACGTTTCACCTTATGAGGTTTGAAATGTTCTTGAAGATCTGGCTATCTGAACTAAGCAAAATACGTGCCATATGAATAAACGAAAAAAGTCGATAAACTTTTAGAGCAGAGGCCGAATCGAAGGTGTCAGAGGTACACTACCGATAAATACAGCTATTTCACGCAGCTCAGCCTACCACAATGGTTACGCCACAATCTGGGGGTACACATGGATCAGATTCACGTAGATGTCCCACCTTACCTGGTCAGTGTGTTTTCTTTACCTCTAGTCCACGCCACATAAGTTCTGCCTACTCACAGCCCAATAATTCTCCCACTATATCCACACAGGCGTAAGTTAAAACACCAAACGTCTGACGATGTCCATCGCTAGTCTTGTTCTATCAATGCGAATCTAGATAAACACTTCAAATTTTACTCGAAATTTTAATGTTCGTTCCGGCATCACCTCAAAGTTTTAGACGGTTGTTAAAAATAACAGTCTTCATCAACATCTCCTATATTTAGTGGTTTTCTGGGTAAACAAATCTAGTTACTTGAGTAGTTTTCTTTCTGAAACGTGATTTCTGTAAAATCACAGTTTGCACATGGTCAGACGAAACGCTGTAAATTCCAATCATTTGTTGAACTCTTGCAATAATTCCGACTAAAATATCAACACTGAAACATGGTTGTATAACACAAACATTCTAAGTCGACCGTGCCTCAAATACCAACAAGAAACGGACAGTTCGCTCATTTTATGCAAATTTACATCAATTCAGTTAGACCTTCGACAGACTGCAGTGGTTCGTCTGTCTCATAAATCGGCAGCTGCTTAGAATTCATAACAATGAAGCGCTACTTGTTATTAATAGAAGAAAATCGGCAGAATAGATACCTGATAGGTGAACATATCAGAGTAAATAAACAGGCTGATCACATGTTATCCAAATCTACTTTTTATAGACATTCTAAACGTACTTATTTATTTTTGGATTAATTCATGTCCTATTTTCATTCTTCCCACATTACAGACGACTTTGATGAAGACGACGATCCACAAACATCTCACTCAGTGACGGCCGCATTGTGTGGGTCTATCTATACAGTGAATTTCATAGATTCTTCATCAGACAACTTTGAACAGTCATTGGTTAGTTTGTTTCAGTACTTGAACTAACAACATATGCGCCAACTATCAATGCTAAGATAGATTTGACCTTTTTACTACATTCATTGATCACATGCAAATTAATTGTTGCCCCTGAGTGCACCCAAACTTGGGATTTCTAACTCGCAATCGCTTCTGAAGATTGAATAAAAGTTTACGTAACGGCATTCCGGAGCTTGATATGTTAATCCATATTACACTAGAAAGTTAACTGCATACGATGACCAAGATTTACACTCCGATTATCATTAGGATTCACCGTACACTGTTTTGTTAATGCGATACGTATTACCTTTTCAACTACTCAGTAGTGAATAATCCCATGTGTCCTGTTAACCATGGTTACTTAATTCTTACCATTGGCCTGTCGGAACCATAGTTACCAATGAAAACTCATGGATCGTTTCTGACTGATCCTCAGGTGTAGCACTAGGAATTGATTTCTTACCCATGTGTTGATAAATGTGCACATAATGTTGTCATGGAAAACCAGTCCACTAAAGGAGAGAAAAGTTAACCTGAAATATAGATCAAACTTAATATCGTGAGTGGTCTGATGCTTTTGCTTACGTTTCCTCTTAACTACGGAAACGGGAAATATGGAAAAACTTCATTCTCTCCACATCAAGCAAGTGTCCAAGAGACTTCCGATAACCTATCAACGCCGGCTCCTTTATGTAGGTTGACAGATATGTCCCTTCGGGAAATTCCTCTTACCTACACACTATTGTCCATTAGTACAAGCAACATATGGACATTGGAAAGCTATCTGTAATTCCTCATTTTTGGGGGATAGAACCGGTTTGTTTCTTTGTTTGCTCAGGTGGCCCAAATGTGATCTCCCTGACAGAATTTCAACCATTTTTAAAAATCAAATATAATCTACACAAAATTTTTAACTGTGAGGCAAGTAACTTTTCAGCCGGATGGACCATTTCTCTTGGTTCATCTCTTGTGAAGTGTGTATGTCAAAAGTAGGTAGCTACGTCCCAGGCAGATTTAATAAAAATACACAATGATTCTCGTCAGGATCAGATGTATTGTATTTTGGTAAAAATAACGAAAACATTTTCTGCGATAAAAACGAACATCAAATCACTTTCAGGGTACAAAGAAATACAGTTGCATTTAGGTAGCTACCTAATTCAAGTTTCAAACAGCGTAAAACGGAACAGTGCAGGAAGTCAACTGAGCGTGAATAACATCTGCGGATGGCTTGATTTCTGCTGTGTGAGAATAGCAGTTCATAGGATTAAACTTGCCAGTAATACAGTTTCAGTACGCATCGATGACGCCGAAAAACTTCAGCGTAAAATGGCTGTGAAATTCTGACTGTACAGTCATTTGGTGGATTGCATATCACACAGTAGATTGTGTGGGTAAATCCAAACGTGAAATCTCTTATCCTTCTGCGTAGCTTTGTAAGTCAGCTGGTATAACATTGGGTGCGTTTAGGCATGTTGATTCTTTCCTCATTCCGAATCCAATCATGATCTAGATGCATTGCAACTTAGTCCCTTCTAAACGATCCATACGGTTTTGAAGAACAGATCAATTAGGGTTAAACGAATATTTAGACGAATTCCAAACTGACCACGTTGCACAAATCCAACGATCGCATTGAAAATGCGGTGGTTTATATAATAGACTGAGGGCATTTTTTGAGGTAAGTATTGTTAGGCATGGTAGAAGAAATCACTTATGACATGATTGGTATGAGAACCCATTACTCCACATGTGTTGCTCGCTTGAAAGCGGTTCAGTGCAGATGTCGTGCGTCTTTTAACGCAACTATTAATGCCCTCGTAATTCACACGTTTCTATAAATGAAACCAGTGTCTATTTTAGTGTCTACCGGTACCTACTGTCAATATGATGGACGTGTAGATCATCTTGCAGTACAATGGCTCGGTAAATGTGACTGTTGCAATTCAGGATGTGAAGCTAATTTCGAACCACTCGAGTTTGTTAGCTAGAAGACTGGCAGAAAACGAACATAGTTCTTATCACTTCTGTCAAAATATTTCTGATTCAGGGCCTACAATCCCACAGTATTTTGTAAGCAGGTGCTGTCAGTTTACAAGTTTACTGACGGCCATATTATACGTACAACTAAGAAGAATGGTAATTTATTCAGAGTTTCTCAGTTTAAACTTTTCTCATCAGCAAAAAGTAGCGCTTGTGTTTCAGCATGTCCTGTGCCGTTATATGTTTGTTTCATGTTTGAGTTATTTCACGGACAGAAAATATATGCGAAGAAAGGTGTTAATATGAGACAGATTTTACCGATTCATCCAGACCTGACTTCGAACTGTTGTTGCAAACTAAGTTATCTTTAACGTTGGTCCAGACACTTATCTTGTTGGACGAAGTAGCACTCGGATGCTACAACAGTCAACTCGTGAAACATGCTGGCGGCTGGACAGATCAGCTGAAAAATGAACGGTCGAACTTAATATTTCGCTTTTATACTGAACGACTACGGCCCTATATGAAATGAGGACGTTTGAAGAAATTTTCAAGCAGATACCTTGAAACCATTCAGATCCAGTCACGGGATTCTCTACATCTCTCACTCTAATCTAAAACCACGCGCAAGAAGTGCACACAGTCTCTCCCTTAGGTTGCCCCCAACTTGGCAGTTTGACTAGCATGGTCAACCTATCACGTCGGAAGAATACCGTGCTACTAGTTCGTGACCACACAGTATATTCAATACACACGAGCCGCTGCACAAACGCTTGATACTTGAAGTTCACACACAGTCTTCCGTCATTTCGACGAAGGGTTTATTTCGACTGGCCCGTTTAATTTATTTAACCTAGAGTGGCATCGCGCAGTGTGCAGCACCTTATCCTGAGGTTCATTAGTCTTCGTATGCCACTCTGAGACAGAGTCACGAGTAAGATATGACTAGATAAAAACACATAAATATCGCGCAGTGTGATTATGGACTAGCGATATTCAACAATATGTTTCAGGCTTTAATCCGACAAATTATTTCTTTTGTATGTCTTCTGAAAGCATGAAACTTCTGTGCTACTCATTGTTTTAAGTCGAAAACCTCCACGACAAACTTACAAATCTATTGTCACCGCGCAGTGCCTTTCGATTCCACCTCTACTCTCATGTCCACCACTTGCTGACGACTTGCTGGTAAAGCCCTAATTCCATTGGGCATTTTGCTTCTACAGCTCGTTAAAATTCAGTCATTGCTCACATCTGTGATTGAGTTTCTTCATTATTATTTTCAGTAAAATGTCGAGTGAATGTGATCATAACACCAATCAACATGGCTCGGCCTTGTTTACTATGAAATACGTGGACGTCGTCAACTAAACTGAACACTGATGGCGAATTCTGCAACCGATTGTTTTGCACTGTTTACTCACGTTTTGTTGATTGATCTAAGAGTTTTGAGAAGCGGCCTGTTAATTAGTAGATTAATTCCAAGTCCCCTGTTAATCCGGGATGTACACGATGAAGTGGTAATTGAAGGCTGATATTCGATCACCGAAAGCTGTGTACACAAGCTGTTTACTTGAACTTTTCAAGAATGGTCCTCAACTTTTGCTAACGTGAAACCCTGAGAGAGGTTGTTTTGACATACTATATTCCCGATTGAAGTACTAATCGATAGTCGTAAGCATCTAGTATCTCCAAAAGTTCAGAAAATCATCCTCACTGACATACTTGAAACTGGAGGGTAAATCAAACATTCCTGTCAACTTGCTTCATAGTCATACTTCGAAGTTACTATGGCATTATACGAACGTTTTACTCTCCACACGCTATGCGGCAATACAGCCTCTGTTGTGCCTTCAAAGTAACTAGCCAAATAATGTTGGTCTTCACCGAATCGCCGTGATGTGTATTTAAGTTACCACTGAGGTAACATCACAACTGGTTACATATGTGATCTTTATCAATGTGTATTCACGTACCACTTGAAATCGTCGTATTTGCACATGATTCATGCAGGTCCTGACTCTTCCCCGGTTGCTTTTTCTACTAGCTATTCAAGTTCACTGCGTGGAATACACTGCCGTTACATACGAGTGGAGTGTCAAGGTTGCATGCTACTTGCAGACTCACCCTTATTCACTAAGTTTTGAATGCATCATTAGAGGAACTAAGATATACACCAACCTAGTTGAGTCTAACGACAGCATCCTACTGCCTTGTGGGACCAATGCCCACCATAATCTTGATATTGTTTGAAGTGATTGGCCTATAAAGTGAATTAGATGTGGACTATGATGGAAGCACAACACAACCGTGTAATGCATAGGCCACAAAGAATGTTGTCCTTTAATACTTTTCCTCTGGTTTGTACAAACCCCATGCACCATTCAGTTTCATGTCGGATGCTGTGTGGAAGGTTGAACAGTTGTTGATCAGAAAAAAAGTGAAGATTCGATCAAGCAAAATACGAATTTACCTTGAGATAACAAGCCATCGAATACGTAACGATCTTTAGAGTATTTTATAGTATTTTGGATGAGCAACTCAATAAAACCTACTCTCAAGTTAACATTAGCTGAAAGAAACTAATGGCTAAGTGCATAGTATGGTTTCTTCGAATTGTAAATCACTATATTCTGTGGATAGTGTTTATTCTGTTTTCAATTATTCACTCGAGTTGATTAGAAAAATCAGATGCCGGATATTTTGAACTGTAATAGTGAACGCAAAAACCTCTCATTTGTCAACGGTGCAAGGGAAATATAGGGATAATATTAGTTTATGTGACAGTATTAACTCACGAGGCTGGCTACCGAAACTCTTATGACAATCGATCCAACCAACCAGACCTGTAATATTCACTTTGAATAATTTTTCTAATCAACTGAAGCGACAATTTAGCGTCCACTTAAATTTGCATATGGATATATTGCCGACGTCAGCTCCAGTGGTGAAAGTTACTGGCTTTTGAATGAAACATTTGGAAGTTGTAGCAGTTCTATAATGTTTGTAGGACACAACGCCTAACGAATAGGTATGTGAAACTTGGCGACTAGAAGCATCGACCCGCAACGATTTGACTAGTTTCATCCTAACAAAGATGTGATTAGAGACATTTTGTGGCCTCGGGTGCACACTTGATGACCGTCAGGATAAATGCGAGTCAGTGTTTTATTTGCTATGAAAAGGGTCGCACGAACACGATTGACGTGACCTCCAGCCAGTGCAAACAAGCGTCCTAGTTTTGGCTTTATCAATTCAGACTGATGTGTTTCATTCTGAAGTTGTACGTTAATCACGTTTGTTCACAGGTCTCGCACACAGATTCATATTCCAACCAGTATTTTTCAAAATGCAGTAAGTTCTAATTTTGCCGTTAGTTGAGTTTGTGCGACCGGATAATCCTGCTGAACTCTGAACGACTTACTCAGGCCAGTAAGAAACAGAATGTCAAAGCGTCTCGACAGGAAACGTACTACATTTGTTCTTGATTTAATGACCCAGCGATCAAGACTTTCCAATGTAATCGAGATATTCGACTTAAAGCTACAGTTTTAAATAACCTTTGTAGAAATGACAGAACTAACTTGCAGCATATTTTTGAAACATACTGCCGGTTTCCCGTGCTCGTGCGGCGTATGTAGGTCAATCATACGGTTTGCTGTGCTGAGTTCATTCGGTGGAGTCAATGACTTCAAATTTTGATAGTCACGTCAAAACTGTCAAACCCATACTGATCCATTTTCGATATCAAAAATATAACTGTTCTTTTTGGGTTTCAGGAAATCAAAATTCATGATTGTGTAGATGCTTTCATTGTGGTTTACGCCATTGATGACAGCAGTAGTTACGAAGCCGCCCGTGTGATTATGAACGCTTTGTCACCTGCAATCGATCCATGCCAGTCACCAAGCATGACACACAAGACAAACCCAGCAAAGGTTATCGTCCCGACTCCCGTCTACCTGGTGGCCAACAAAACAGATCTGGTGCGTGGTCGTCAAGTGTCCAGTGAAGGTAGGCAGTTTTATCGCCAAAGGGTGGACAAAAAGCGATTCCTAGAACTAACAAGCACACCACAAAAGTTAAACAAACAAGTGTCCAGTGAAGGTATGCAGTTTTATCACCAAAGGGTGGACAAAAATCGATTCCTAGAACTAACAAGCACACTACAAAAGTTAAACAAACAAAATTTGATAGTTAACAAAACCCTCTGTCATAGATTGTATGATAAGATTGGAGTAACCGAAGGGTCAATCACAGTAAGGTAATATGAATGTGTGTTGAAACAGCCAGTGCCGATAAAATGTCGGTTGTGTGCGACCACAGACAGCCGAATGGCAAATATTGCCAAGATGCATTACATAGCAGAGCTTACATATAACTGAAATGCAGTTTTTTTCTTCACGTATTAGGTCGTTTTTAAAAAAGATAATTTGCGCTCGCTGGAATTTCTACTTTACTAATGAGTAGTATGGTAGATTTATGATTTTAGGTGAGACCCAACTGTGAAAAGTCAGGGCTTCGGCTGTATTCGAACCAGCGACAGACACAGCATGCCTCAACGCGGCAAGCGCTCTACCAGCTGAGCTACGAAGCCACACCAGGAGCTCGGAAATTTCACATTTGGACTCTGTTGCCCACCCGTCCCACTCGCACTGGTTCGAATCCAGCCGAAGCCCTGACTTTTCACAGTTGTGTCTCACTTAAAAGTTTCCACTTTAGTTAAAATGCACCTCCAACAGTTCTTGTTTGGAACGTGAGTGACCGTAAAGCTACGTAGACCCAAGCTACTGGCGAATGACAACATTCAGTGAAACCAATATACTGGTCTACTACAAAGTAACGGTGGTTTTGAATATGTACCAGTAATCCAATGCAGAGCATCATATTTCATGATAATTGTCAACAGTAGCGTGGTTTCGTAGGGCCAGTCAGAAGATGAAAATAAAATATATTCCACAAAATAACTAACTGATTCCAAAAAAGCCGAATTGCCACTGATGGTTTCTCATTGAATTCAATAAAAATAGTCAGTTCGATAAACTGTTCTATAAACATAATTTCAACAATGGAGATAGTTCTGAATGTGATTGTGACAAAAAAACCAGAAGGATGGAGCCGGTAAATGTCAAAAATGACAGAATGTTTCAAATTGTCATACGCTTGGTAGTTTGACCCTATGGGAGTAGGTTTAATCTTCACCCCAAATCTGGCTATGGAATGAAACTACAAAATTTTCTTGGATGTAAACAAACACAAGCCTGAATGTAAATCTTGCTTCTGGATTACAAACTGTATTGCTATCCATGATGATGGGGATGGAGGTTAACGGAGGATATACGGAATCAGTTAAACGAACGGGACGCATAGAAACTTTAATCAACAATTAAACGAGTTGGCTGCAATCAGACAAAATGTGAATTTTCTCGCTTTCATAAAGACATATTCGCTATGAATGGGTCATTGGACGTTAGGGTGAAGTGTAACTCACAGGTGTGTGTGTGACTGATCATCCTACAGAGAAATAGAATTATTTACAGTGTGTAAACCTAAGTGTTATTTCATCGGCCGTTCATAGGGACCGACGGTATTTTTTCAATGAGAGGTAACCGCGTAGTCTTAAATGTTTATGAACAGAGTAGTGTGACGTAACCATTCACTAAGAAAGGGCGAAAGCATTGCAATGTTTTTCTTGTTTGAATTTAAATAAAGAAGGCAGCACGATTTATGTGCGGATAAATTTCGATGTATCTTTAGGAGTACACACTACAAGCCATTTATACGTTGGCATGAGAAAGCGAACAAGATACCAGAGAAGGTCAGCTGTCTGTGTGCACAATCACTTCCACTATTATGGTAGCAACAACCCAGCAAACAACTGTTTCTGAACCCACAACACGGCTTTAAACTTTCGAATGTCAAAAGCTCCAGCATAGCACAGTATTCGCCCGGGTGACGTTTAGTAGATAACGCGAATTGCTTTTGTAGGATCGTATTGGTGTTTTGTCGTTAAGATATTGCGCGCAATGAGCGATGCAGGCTCCTTGTTTCTGTGTGCGGCCGTGACGTCATGCCTTTGCGTGAACTGTTTTTGCCCCAATTCAGGATGTGCTCCATGACTCCAATCAGTAACTGGTGCTCAGTTCGGCCTACGTAGGATCTTCTACATCCACATCGATATTCGTAGATAACTTTAGTTCTGGCTGACTCGGGTACCGGTTGTTTCATAAAGGGCGTTGGAATCCGAAGTGTTCTGAGCAGAGCCACTAGGACAATTGTACCCGCAATAGGACTAACCAGATGATGGTGAATAAGTTGACATACATCCTCACCCTTAAAGAGAATACGAAGAAATACCGGTTATTGGGACACTGTATCGGGTGGGATTCCTTCGTATGTCGGATGTTTAAATCTTATAATCAACTGTTTAGGGTAACCATTTAATTGTAGGGTGATCTCTTACAGAACCACCTCTTCTTGAACAGTGTCTTCAGTGCAGATACGTCTGGTACGGTCAAAAAATACAAGCACCGAACGTTTTTATACGTTTGGGAACAAATCTTTTAAAACGCAGGTCTTGACCTGCCAAATGCTCTTATGACGGACGCTTTGTTGAATCAAGCCATCTGCATTTTTGCCGATGAAAATATTTAAAAATTGCAGATCGTTCTGGTTGTTGACTTACAGACTAAAATGCTTGTTTGAATACAAAGAATTTATTCGACCAATTAAGCTCTGTGCTTGCAGTTGACTGTCTGCTACAAGACAAATATTACTGACGTCGCTTGTACAGCTGCACTGAAGATAACTGTTCCAGCGCACTGAAGTCAACTGTCCTGTCATTTGTTACCCAATCGTCGCTACAAAAATAAGATTGAGGAGGCTACCAATAACTACACAATCTTTCTTTCCGTAGGCCGAGTTCTGATAAACAAAGCAAAAATTTTCGATGCAGAGCAGCAGTGGTTATTCCAAATTGCCTCCGGGTACCGTAAATTGTAGATGATGCACCCTCATACAAGAAAGCAACACTTCGTTACATGCATCCAGGAGAACGTTCATAAACAACAACTGCACATCAGATGAGTATAAATATTCATTCCGAATCGTCATTGTCTCAAATAAGCTGTCAACGTTAAAATAATCATTCGGAAACAACTGGACAACTCGGCCTCTATTGGGTTTCAGAAGTTTCGCGAGCCATTCAGCTGCTTTGTGTTGTCGCGAGTTAGACAGAGTCAAAATTGACTTGGGTAGGAATCCAGGTTCGTAAACTTACAGAAGTCCATATACTCGGGGAACCTGAGTTTCAGTTGAGTTTAGAGAAGTGAGGGCTGCTTTATTTGTGAATTAACCCTCAAGTGATACGTGCAGATTTCTGTTGATAATCTGCCCGAAGTCTACCACATTTTATGATACTTCCTCTTTTATAAATCTCAGAGAAACAGTCAGAGTGAGCTCTGTCTTATTGATGTAGCCAACTTTGTCCATCAAAACAATTCCCGGTCCTTTATCTGGTTGTAGCATGCCCGATACATGGTTGCAACTAAGCGATCTAAGGTCGGCGATATGGGCGTTTATGAATAGATGATTTTTCGACCAGAAGTAGTTCAAAACTGGTGTTCCGAATCAACGACTTTCGCTTTTAACCAACTCTTATTACCGTCTAGTTCAGGTTATCGGTTGAAGAATTGTTCTTGAAATCGTCCAGAAATGAGAGTGGGTCTCAAACGAGCCATTTTTTCCAAGTGAAATGCAAAATTTTAAACCGCAAGAAAAGGCTTCTAGCTGGAGAGCAATCATCTTACAGGACAAATTCATCGCGTACTTAGTCTAATCCTTAAGGAATTTCTCCTCAGTCATTTTGTGCTTAAGTGAATTCTTTAAACCATCACGCATGGAAACCTTGATTTTCTTATTGTAATTTTTTAAAAACTCTATTCGACGTACCAAATCAAACTGGCACAACATTGTGCACTGCTGGCTGTAAATGCTTCTATAGTTTTCATGCTTCAATGTCTTCCTCGAGGTGACACGTTGCAATCCGCCGAAGGCTGCATCTAGATGGACGAATATTCCTGGCCTGTAACTGTCTGCAGAAGTGGAAAGGAATGTTTTTCCGCTTAAAACAGGAAGGTTAAGTTGGAAGACGACGTAGATGGACAGCTTGGGCAGTAAAATATGTCTGGCGATGTCTTTTCCGTTATCCATTCTGGCAGCGTGGATACGACAGGATAACCGTCTAATTTACACGAGAGGGTGAAACCTTGTAAGTGTGTTTCTGTGTTCTGGTCCCAAGGTAGTTACCTAGCAAACTGATTCAAGTTGACTGCAATCTGTAAAACTGTAACATGTAAGAAAATATACTTCGGTTTATGCCCTTAACAAAACCGCCGTGATGGATGAGGAAAAGAGGGGTGATCTTATATCTTCTACCCATATGCTAACCCTGGTAACCAAAATTAGTGACCATAGAAGAGAACGTGGGGTACGGGCGGAGCAACAGATCGCAGTTGCTTCAGTGCCCATCGTGTACATCGGTGGTTGCAATAACCACAAAGTCACTTTTTTCCGTGATCAGTCTAGATGTGGACCAACAATCAAATCAAAAATAATTTTTCGTCCTAGAACCTATTGAAGCTAGCCAGCAGAACTGCTTCATAAAAGAACACGCGGTTACAAGCAATTACTCTGAACCGATTGTTCACAGATGAATAATTATTTCCTATATAGGACTACTTTCCGCGACAACAGCACTCAATTCGCATTTAGCAAAACCAGGCGTCCATGCTTATCCGGTTAGCCAGAAGACTTGTTTTTAACGCGCAACACAAACGGTCACTTACCCGCCATTCTTTACTTTCCCACCCAAATATGGTAATTCTCTGCCCGCGAAAAGCTATTTATCAACGCACGTAGTTTCACATCGAGCCAAAACCATTTGAACTGTAACATAAGAGATCCAGACGGAAGTGAACTTCAAATCAAACTGTCCAGGCACTGTATATTCTGCACAACAGTGAGTAGGGTAACCGAAATAAAGCAACATTGGTATAACTGACTACGAATTTACAGGAGGCAGAGTCCAGCTTTCACACCATGATGCATTAAACAGATCGTTTTTTGTTCCAGTCTGATGGAATCATGATCAGCACTCTCACTTCGCAACCGAAGCATGTCGAAGCGAAACCTGACGATAGAGCATTACTCTGCTGAAATAGTTGGCTGTTACGGTTGTTCATTAGTTTTGGAACCAATATTTCTAATCTGACTGATTTTTTGTGTGTTTAAAGGCTTCACAATATCAGTTCATAGAGTGAATAAAAGAATTTCTGAAGTGGATGTTGCGAGCTAATACCTACGTTTAGTCGCAAAGTTGAGTGATACTAACACAAAATTGATCAGCCTGAATCTATTGTCACTACGCTTGAACTTCTTTTTTTTCAGACACGATGTGAGCCAGGCGGCTGTGTACAAGTCTGATTAGTAAAATGTACCCGTTGCCTTACTGCGTGAATTAAGTCAGAGAGGGGTGTAGGTTTATGTTAAATCTCCGAAGTACAGGAGCTCCGGTTGTTTGGGCGGCAGATAGTCCAACTGCTCAATGGTCAGTTGATAACATTGACCCAAAAAATATTCACCATGGACCCGTGTACGTTGAAAGCTGACTGAAACCATTTGCCATAAAACTCACGCTACTGGTGCAAAAAGCGCTGAACGGAAGAAGTATGCGATGTATCTTAAACCATAAGTTTCTCGCAGCTGTGGCATTTCGTGAGTGGTGTTTTCTTCACGAAACTACCACATACCTGTTGATAAATCATTAACGTTTGCAGAGGAAAATAACTTGTACGACTGTGGCGTGGCCTGGTCTACTGTAGAATGATGCTTTCGGATATTGTATATATGTATGGCAGGGTCACTGTTGGTTGATTAGTTGGCAGTTTGCAATTTAACTTGTCGAAGAAGCTAAATTATCACACCGACTGACTAGACAGTCTGTGTTGCAACCTGTCTGAAACGCCCAGCCGGCATCCACGCCTCATTGTGGCAATTTCTTTTATGACACTGTTGCGTATTTCAGCGGTCTGGAATTTTGTTATATACTTGTGTAAACAATGCAAATAAGTTACTTCTTTCAGACACGATTATCAAGCATACGAGCTTCTAACAATAATTCTATCTTTTCCGGTTTGTTCTGAAATTGGGTCGGTCTGCTATATCAGTGCCCATTATTAACCTATTTAATTTAAAGTCACCTCAAGCGTTTTCGTCATAAAGTCATTCATTATATCGTGCTCTTGGATGGTGCCAATTGCAAGTCAGTACTACTAAGAATTCGAGATTGCCTTAAAATAGGTAACGGCTTCAATGATCGCGCGAATACCGCTGAATGGAACACTCCATTAAGTCGACTAATTTTATTGGGATCGAATTTATTCATGTAGAACTACCCAAAGAGTCTGGTGTGGTTTCCGCGACTCCTTACCTCGGGTGTGACCAACAGAATGTGGGGCAGCTAGGCAAACATCTGCGTGCACGAACACAAATTATCGGTGACCAGCCAACCCTAGATCACAACTGTGGCACCCCTACGCGGACACGGGTCACGAAGTCAACATAGACTATGTGAAAGTGGTCGCGCGGGCATAAACGAAAGGGGAACGGCTTGTACTGGGAGCTCTTTATTCGCGGAACAGATTCAACTGACACGTAGATATAGCAACTAAGTCAGCCTCGTTGACATTGAAACGAAAAACGAGTCAAGACAGACCGACAGGCGGACACGGTGTTGGTAGAAAAATCTCATTCCGATATATTTAGTTGTTTGACAAGTGATTTGAAACATCACAACAATTCGTTCATTACTCAGTGTGCCTGCCTTTTCGGTTACTTTATATACATATATATATTTGTCAGACTACAGGAAACATGTCAAGGTGAACGTAACGCTGGTAGCATTGCATGTCTATCCAACCCAAAGCAATTTCACAGTAGGCGCAGTAGCAGCCATCACGTTCAAAGTTTCTACCGGCCACTCTCCCTAGCTTGGTTGTAGCAATAAGCTGTGACATGATGGCGTTTATTTTTTGGATCGTTACGATGTCTTTGTGTATCATCATCATAATTCTTTCCTGGCTCACAAATCTTGATAGACGTATACGGTTCAATTCTTGTGCCATTATCAGCAACCCTTGTGTACGGCAAAAGATTGTTGAACGAGGAGCATTCGAGAACCACAAGTACCCTCGATTGAGTATGCGCAAAGTATCGCGCTATAGTAACAAATGATGTACAGTTTAACAGACAAGCCGTTTGTGGTTGGTATGCAGGACATTAGGGGAGGCGTCCATTTGGAAGTTTTGTCTGTTTTGGTCATGAATGTTCGACTATTCTGTCCAGCTGTAATCTGTAACCAGTCATCATATTTCATTCTACATAAAAATTAGTAGTTCACTCAATAAATCAATACATCAGTGAATCAACAATTCACATTCTTCAGGCAACTGTTCATATAGTGAGCGATTTTTCTGCTTAATTCTCTATAAACCCTAGAAATAACTTTAACATAAATTCATGAATGAATTGACAGAGACTATTCCAAGTTTTTAATTTTTCCGTATTGGATGGAAAATTTGCAACTCTTAAAAAATCATTTTTAATGAAGTTCACTATTTGTCCTTAACGAAACACAAAATTCTGATCCACAATAATCTATCAGCGTAAACCCATTCATTGTGTCCATATTTGTGGGTGAACTTGTTCTTCCCATCTGTCTAACCGACTAAGGATAATCTCGACTCTCTGGATTACGACAAAGAGTAGTCAGTTTCAGATGCATCTGTCTTTTGTTTGACTTTAGATCCGTGGTACACAGACGAAACAGAATTATTCATCTTTAATGGATGCACTCCACTTACCCTAGAACTTTCTCATCTATGTGTTAGTTGATCATTCTGCTCTAGTTTTAATAGTGGCAACGTTTGCACCCATAATGTGTATCCCTACGACAAAGGTGATCAGGTCGTAACTAGATAAATCATACAACGTTTCCTGCTGCATAATTCACAACGGGAACAATAGTATTTTGAAAGTAATGGACACAATTAAATACTGGCAATGTGAGAGTTATAAAAATTACACTAGACCGATGAGTTTCACTTCAGTAGCCTGCGTTGAACTGGATGCATTCCTGTTTTATCTTAACAGACGGGCGCCATCTGGCGGCTCTATACGAAGCCAAGTTTCTGGAGGTTTCAGCGTCACTGAATCACATGATTGCCGAACTTTTCGTTCAACTGGTTCAATTGTTGGGTGACACGGAGAATAAAGGTCGTGATCCACGATTGCCCAGTGAACGTCGACCTCAGTTCAACCAGTTCTCTCCGTCCAGAGCACCAATCAAAGCGGTGAATACCTTCCGTTTGCCAACTTCCACCAAATCCACTTTGACCAAATTTTTCAAAAGACATTTCACCCGTGCCAGTGAAGAGAGTGACTGAGATGGAAGAACGTATTCTCTGAGTATATATATATATATATCAAGACGTGGATCAAGAGATCAATGAACAAGCGCGGCTGCACATACCACTTTGTAACTATTAGTGTTCATGTCTAATTATCCGATAGAATCCCTTCTATGTGACCTTCATCAAAAGTTGCAAGCACTTTTTTAAAAGCACTTATTAACAATGCACCTGCCAAAACATCTATGGCTTTTGTATTTTGACCTGGTTACACACGGTAAAATTTAAGTTCACAGTGCTACCCCTGTGTCGTTTTTACTTGTCGAATTTATAGAAAATGAAGTATGTCTCGCACGTTACTACGGTTTAAGAATGTTCGTTTGAGGTGGAGTAGGAGTCTATACAATGCACAATGTACAGAGTGATCTGGAATATCCAAGTTTTTGTACTATGACAAAGTAATTGGTACCTACGAAAAATGCGCATTCAAAAGACAAGAGGAGGTCTGTGTATATCTTGAGTTTTTCCCGCACATTCAAATGGAAAGTAACATGAGTAAACAAAATATAACCAAGTAGTCTGTTCATGCTAGGAGAATTTCAAGTTAAAGTCCACTGTGAATTACGATCTGTTGCTGACGATGTCATCAGGGTTGTTGTTTTAGTGATTTATATAGTTACATGAATTTGGACTGTCAACTCCCGCTGGTTGGACTATGGTTTTTGAAAAGCATCAATTTATACACAATTTTGATAAGTGACACATCGCACACGTTGTCCCGTTTGATTAATTTGTTATGAGTCCCGACTAGAACTAACTGTTTGAAAGTAACTAACATCTCTCAATTGTTCATTTTTTCTGCAAGAGACTAGCTGATTTGCAAATCTGTACTCGTACAAAAAAGAACAGAACGCTGAAAACTAACAGTTTATGGTCCTCTTCAGAATAACATGTCATTAGTGGCTGTAAATGTATCGGTCTTGTTTAATTCCGGAACCGTGCAAAAATGCGGATGTACTCAATTTCACCGTTTTAATACTCTGCATCCATCCGTAACTTCATGATTCATCGGACACGCTAGCTTGTCTCTTTTATTCTTTACCAGTTGACATTAAACAGTCGCTTTTTTAAGCCTGCTGCCAGGCGGCATCCGTACAACGCAAACCGAGCGATAAGTTCAATCGCGTATCACATTATGTCATATCCCGTTGAGAGAATTGAATTCAAACGTTCACCTTTGTCACAATCATGATGACTGAACTAAAACAGAGGTTACTTTGCTTCTGATGCCTTATTCACATGCTTGGTTTTAAAACCTCCCTAACAAAGGACATCCAGGAAGATTGAAGTTTTCATTTCGAATAAAAGTTTTTTAATATTTTTCCGATTTGGAAACAAAAGACAGACCCAACGCATGAAATACATGGTGCAATTATTCTTAAAAAAAACCGGACGTGGTTGTTTATATATATCACCATCAACTAGTTTCGTCTTCATTTGGACTGCTCAGGTAAATAAAGTGAACTCAACCGCCTTCTGTACCATAAACAGATTTTCGTGTCTATTTTGGTCACTGATTTTTTAAGCCTCGTTGATGACGAATCTACTAATCTAATCACTCTTGACAGCAAGTCAAGTAAAGTTAAGCCCAGTTAAGTTAACAAATCGACTGGAGGAAAAACGTGTCGTTATCTCTCGGACTAACTTAATGTACCACTTTACAAAGTTCGTAAACAAAACAAAAACTACCACCTGCGTGGGCAGAAACTTAAGAAAAGACCGGAAAACACTTCGGTGAATTACTTAGACTTGCCACGCAAAATGCAAGTAAGATATATGTCACTGGACACCCGGTACATCGATGTACCTCCACCGACCAGACCAAACGACATGCAATACAAGAAGTTGATCGAAAATTCACGGCAACACAAAATGCGAGATATTGGAAGCAAAAGACGCGACGCTGTCTGCAGAGACCATGTGGAAATTTGTGTTAACTGAAGCATGAATATCAACTTCCGTAGAGTGTGTGGCCAATGGTCGTAGACCCAAATATTTCAAAATATGACCCCCTAGAGTACGTACAAATATATATACACCCTAAATGATTGCAAACAGATTTACAGGATGGTGCGTATTGTATTAGAAGTACCTTTCCGAAATTATGCAAGAAAATGGAGTGAACGTTGACATGCAGTAGACAGGCGTCCTTCGCTAACAACACAAACGGTTGTGCGTTGGAACCAGCAATAGGACTACCGTTTTTATAACAGCCACGATCCCACCTCATGAATGTACGGCTTACCTCGCATTGCTGAAGACAAAACAACAAACTGATTCTGTACAGTTTACCGAATGTATCATTGTAGTCTAACAAACACATGCACTTGATCTTATTTCCGACCAAAATAAAATTGCCTTTGTAGTTAAACTGTCGTTATGAAGTACTGTACATCCCTGAAACCTAAACGGGGGTGAAGCAGTTCGTGATCACTATGTCGATCGGCAACCCAGGCTTCAAAACTGATGCAAAAGTACACGTTAAGAAAGATAGGGTTTGTCCATCTTGATTGAAGTAATGCTAGTGGAAATGGCTTCATTCGAGAATGATCACATTGTAATCAACCCTACACCAACCCACCATAAGATCGACTAGTCTCACAGGGTGAACAGCCAGCGTAATCCTCGTTGTTTTCCACTAAAATCGTCGATATTAACAGCACTGTTTGAAGTAAACAGCTTCTGTGTACGCCAATATAACTTATCATCGTCGTGTAAACATCATATCTAGAAAACTATCCGAACTTTGTTATAACTTTGTCATCTGAGCACGTTTGTACTTGCGACTTTGTGTTATAAGTTTACTATCTCTGATTGGTGTACCCTGTGTTCTCATTGACAGAAAACGACCAGCCATTTCTGTGATTGACCTACACTTAGGTAAGCATCCAGTCTATTCTCCTAGTCAGTTGAAAAGGTTTCTGTAAGTGAGTGATTTAATTGACTATCAGTAATACGGTGGTCGCATTAAATGCTCCTAACACAGAGCACGTAGGATAATCAAACCCATGTTTTTATATCATGACAGGCTGATCGTGTAGACAGGTGTCTACTAAATAACAGGTAATGAGTCCGACCCCCCTGCAAGAATGACGTAAGCATGGCGCAAAAATCTTGAAACGACAGTCCCATACTTCGCCCGTTTTCATTGCGGCAAACTGTCTTGTTGATTTCACCTACTTACTTGGCATTCAGGTTATTGAAAACGCTTAGGAATGTAGGAAAGTGCCTATTTTTTGACGTATGGTGTGTGTACTCGTGTAACTTATATATCCTTCCGCAAATTGACAAATTTAACATGATGCGAGTTGATTAGATAGTGACTGATTACGCATGTTTCCGTGTTTGTTTTGTGCTTACGGGAAAATCAAGCATAGCTTACCCATGAATAGACTGAGCAAAATAACATTTAAACAATCTACTTGGGACACAAAACTCATACTAGTTTTTGCACTCCAAAATTGGGGCTATGCAGGACAAACCAACAGTATACTGACAGGGGTAACCATGAAGCAATTGTGTTTAGATAACGGTAGAAGTTAATGTTTGGAATAAAAAACATTTTCGAATTGCTGGAGAAAATAAATGAGCGACCCGTTGTGCCGCAGTTCTCATTCTATAGAGATCCATTTGCAAAAAGATTGCTCACTGAGCGGGCAACTAATTAAGCGGAAAAAATTCGGTCGTTCCTGACCTCTGTTGATTGGAAAAGCTGTATCCTGACAGACTAGTACACTTTCAGCGCGCGATGCTAAATTCATGCGGACTAAGTTAGTTCACAAGAGCATTCATAATTGCCGATAGTGCTTACAAGTATTAAATTAGTCAGGGTGAATGTTATAACCTAGTGAGATCAAACAAGCATAATAGAAGACAATGACAAATAAAATATGCTGAGTTTTCTAAGAGATTTAACTCAATTCTCCTATTTTTCTGGCCCCTTTTACGACGTTACAAACAGTCTGAATAGAAAAACCGAAGTAGGTTATACTGTGTATCAAATGGTGAAGAGAAACGCAATAGTTGTGAGTGACTATGTCCGACTCAATCCAAACACGTCTTATGCGCAAGTTTAGTATGTTCTCCTGTTATTCCTGAGTAAAGAAACACATCATCATTTATCTAAATAATGAGGAATCCAATGATACGCAACTTCGAACGATTACTACACAATCGCTAGCTTGTAGTGTTACGTGTAAACTACGGGTTGACAGGTTATTGACACGCATCACGTTGTTAGTTGTAAATGTTAAGCTGAGGGAATTGACACTGTTTCCTTTCGATGGTATCTCCTTCGTTCCAGGACCTTTCAGAGAGAGGCTGAAATTTGCAGGTTTGTTTGAGTTAAACTGCATCAACCTATTCGTCTACTACCGCTCGGTAGCAGGTCATGAATCATCGTTCATTTATTCGAGTCCGACTCCAATTTCAGTTGCATTCCAAGTTTGTTAATCATAGGTAATAACCTTGGGACGATTGTTCAAAACTACTCGTTCACCCGGTGCACCTCCGTGTTCGGCTAATGTTTCTGTATACCGGGGTAGGTATTGCAGTGTTTCGAAAGTTTCAACAGGAATCCTTTCCATGACGCTTAAGTCTGTGCCTTGTTATGTACCACATTTTTGCATATTAACAATTATTTCGGTGTACATACACTTTGTTCCGCTTTTTTCTTACATGCATATTTAAAAATAAACTGATAGCTGTTCCAGTGGACAAAGCAAGCAACTCAGAAGCATGTGGACCAGTATTTAACCCCTGATCACAAACTGGATGTGCACAAGCAGTAAAATTACAAAACAGCAAGAACTACATTGTATCGTTTTCCCAAGCAACCAAGGAAAAGTCTAGTCCACTTTGGTTATCTACGAGTAAAGCTTAACCGAACCTACGTATGATTGTGTTGCATATAAGAACGGAAAATGTCGAAGTCTGAATGATTTATCTCGTTGGCAGTGGTTCTGTTTTACGACTACCGTCCGATGTTTCATATGTAACTCTACCCAACAATGTGGAACATATTACTATTGAAGAATTGCTCCATTCAAAAATTTGGTCTACTTATGGGTAGCTCAAATAATGTAGCAGTTAGAATAACGTGGTCACGAAATTGACAGATATCCAATTACGCCCAGAGTTTGCAACAAGACTTTAGCTACACGGCTGTGTTCACCACATTGCAACCATTGTTTAGGGTTCAGTCATTTCAGCTTCAACTTGCAACTTGTTTCGTCGCTTGTGGTCGTTTCCCCATATATACGTTGATTAAAGTTCACCTTAGGATGGAATCACTTTATTGTGGGTTGTTTTGCCTAATCCCTTGATCTACTCAGCTTTTGTTGGTTGAGTGGACCAAAACGTTTGAAGGAAAATCACTTTAGTGCATGTGTCGTGTATCGGGGTACAAGAGAGTTAGTTTAACTTGCAGTGCGCTGGTAGTGCTCACTACCGACCTCAGTTTGTTTAATATGAGATCCGACTGATTCAAGTGAACTCTTCCAGTTATCCGTTTGTTTGCAAACATGATAATCCATGTTTCTTGGGTGTAATCCTTTGTTTTGAACTATGTGATTTCCCTATAGTCCTTTTAGTGATTCCCAAATAATTTTTTGTTACGGGCATTCGGTCCACCGCCCGAGTTAATTGTATATTGTGCACATTCTACGATTTTTGTGAGCTTCTTTACACAAGAAACGTGGAGTTAGCAGCCTAACATTTGCTGAATAATGTAGTGTGGCCTACATAAACAAAAGAGAATCTTTGCTTCGTTGGGTGACTACTACCCGATTACAAAAGAGATGGACGCATATTCTTCCCTAAGGATATCATAATAACCGCGGTGACTTTCAGGGCCGCACTTGGTAAACTAGCAAATTTGTTGCGTCGTTCAATTTTACGTTCCCCCCTCAAGAAGTTCGAAATCGTAGAACTTTCCGGCAGTCATGTTCATGACCAACAATGTATAGTCTGAACTTTAGTCGCTTCATTTACATTTAAATGTACTATCTCGTTGGCCAACTTTCGTTCCAAATTACTTCCGTCCCTTTCGCAACTCCTCGGTATCGTTCCCTAAGTGATTATACGGCCTTGAACATCCCCACTGTGATGGTAACTAAACGAGCATATGCATACTCTTCTAGACAGTTGCTTGGACTTGAACCAGTTAAATATTCGTGCTGACTCAAAGTTGACACGAGATAACGTGACCCTGTCCGACAATTACTTGGTCAGACCGAGCTATGTACAATATAATCCGAGTTAATTTTTGCAGATTCATTACCAATAATTTCGAAGCTGCGAAGCCAAGCAACCCATTTACGTGTACGTTGAGGTCTTGAAGCCTTTTGTCAGGTCTACGGTCTGATTGAGGAAATACGGGCCCCCATTAAGGTTGAGCAAGGTGATTTCACGATAACTAGTTTACTGTAATCCCCAAGTGTATCTGCGATTATCGATTTGGGTACGTCAGCCATTGCTGAAAGTCCGAAAAACCCAATTCCACTCAGTGCATAACTTCATATGTGGCGCGATATTTGATGGGTTCTCCGAAAGTAGAGGAGCATTTGAAGACCTGTGGCGGTTCAAGGGTACCAAACTTGAAGGTTCACCTTGGATCGTTGAGTGAAAAGACGGGTTTGAAATATGTAAGTAGTGGGTATACATTCGGAAAACACATTTGTAACAAGCAATATATGAGAAGCATGATTTTGTGGAACATACATGTTACATTTTCGTATCGTTGTCAAAATCACTATGCCGGACAGCAGTTCTCAAGAAAATCGACAGTGTTGGTTCATATTTCGGAAACCATGTAAACCACGCTAAATTGCAAATGGTTCATATCGTTTCAAACTCCCCTGCTCGACTTTCACGACGATGATCCGTCTTGTGTGCAGCTTGAACGTACATTAGAATTGTAACTCAAGTATCTTCGGTTTTTCACCGTAATCAGTCGGTGGGAACAATGCCGCATCAAAAAATGTTATCGTTCAAAACATTAAGACGTTTTAAGCTTAAAATAACTTCATAGGTGAAAAATGACTTCTGTTCTTTACAATACGGTTACTTCAGAAAACACAATGCTAACCCCTTTTGCCAACGTGCACAGAAGCTTTGACTCCAGCAAAATAAACAATGTCCTCTTCCATTTCATGGAAGATAAGTTTTGTAACTCTCCGGGGCGTCATTGATCAAGCACGCCAGCTCTTCTTGTACACTCATGGGTGGTTATCCTGATAGCTTGTTAAGATATTATGATGGTAGGCCGCGGATAAACGGCTATAATCTGCACATAAATTGCGGAAGTTGTGGCGAAACGTTTTGACATCTGGCTTTCATTAGCCCAGGTATTCAGGACCTCTTTGTGCATACATTGCCCGTCAGTTCACTTTCAAAAACAGTGTTTCGGCAATACTACTCATGGAAACTTCGCAAAAATTAGTAATTCACCTTAATAATGCTTTAGACTATGCGCAATCAATTGGCAAAGTCCAAACAGTTACAATCAGCACATCCTATAGTTTTAAAGGTTTTCAATGAAATGTTGTTTCGCCGTTTTTCTAGCGTTTTATAGGCATTTTTCGTAAGTTCGGGTGCATATTACAATTCGTACAACTAACTTTATATATCACATCTAATGAGTGAAATCTTTCCGTAAACATTCTGAAACGTTCGCTGAAACATTCACACTAGGCTTTCTGGTATAGACTTGGAAATCCGTACATCTTCGCCACTTCAGAAACGCATTTCTTTGAAGTTTTGTACGAAATGAATGACAGTATTCGTGAAATTTACTACGGACTCTTCACTTGATTCCTTGGTTCTGTTTGACGTAAAAACTAAATGAAAACACGCTTTTATTCAATTCACAAATGTAACCTGGCGTATGCATGGTACGAGTGCGCTGACTTAGAATGCATTGTTTGATGCTCGTTTTCGTTTCACAAGGTAATTATAACGTTCGGTTGTTTTACGTTTATTCACACGTAGAATGTTTACAGTGTTCCACTGTAAACAGAGACTGTTCAAATATGCATATTTCATAGTTCTTTCAAAGATATTGTAATTTTTACTTGTTGTAGTAGTTTCATTGTTCCAATATACACGTTACTGTCATCGCTGTTCGGATGACTGCAGAATTCAACAAATTAATTTACTAACATCTCAAGATCGCAAAATATCCAGTTGCAAATCATGTGAACCAAAGAAAACTTACGTCAAACATCATTTAACCATCAATATTTTCGCAAAACTGTAAAATGTCTCATCATTCGTCAACGTACAAAAGTGGTCGAGAAAGCTGTGCGTAAATGTTTCGCTGATGATTGGAGAGCAAAATATTCACGTCAATCTTCTACCACGGCAGATTGTTGCAGACGTGGAACAAATAAAAATTGTGGAAATGTAAATGTACTTTACGAAACTGATCGAAAAATTTCCGTTATTGCGGTTTCCTTATTTATTTCAGATCCAACACTAATATTTGATGAAAACTTTCACTAAACTTCACACCAGTAATTCATGCTGCAAATGAGTAGAACTTCTACATGCATAAGTACTACAAATTTATCACCACCACCCTGTGTTCATGCGCATGTGTCCAGCATGTATTAGTAAATGTTAGCAAGGAAAGAACCTGGTGAATCGCGTTTAATAATTAATCTGTCCAACAAATCAAATGAGTCTGGTTGTCCACCTATTCACAACTCAATCCTATAATTTAGAATGTTGTTTCACAAAACACCTGATGCACATGCTACGCTAATCGCAGTGTGCATTTCTGTTCCACGCAGAATTAATAACTATGGTGTTTTCCACATCAGGATAGCCACTTAAGGTTGGCAACAGCTGGCGCATTTAGATCGTGTTACCTAGTGGCGTACTGTTGGAATGTGTGGATCAGTGAATCAATAACGCGATGCGACAGGTGAACAATTTGTTTTGATTAATATGTAAATAACAATGACTTGCAAATTTAGAACGGTGTGAACTTAAATTTTACATACAAAATTTACCACGAACCCTTCAGACTAACGCTTGAATGGAACACTGATGTAAGCTAAACGTACCGCCAATCTGAATTACGTACCCAAAGAACTTAATTGATTAACAGTTTTTGATTAAGTGTTTGTTGTTCCGTCTATCTCCTGTCTGTAACGAGCTCACCGCCATAGAATCTCCCAACAACTTTTAATCACCCACATTAGATCAAAGCTTCGTAAGTGTGATGTGAAATATTATGACACTTCCTGTCACGTAAGGGTCGATGAAGACTGTATAACAGCCGACTGACAACTTGTGTTTATTGGTTTTGAGCCAGTAACTTACGTCTAAAAGATGAAATATATCTATAATTACCTGGTAGTAAACTGGTTTGTCATCTTGTCTACCTATTCCAACCATGCACAACATCACCTGACAAAATACCCTAAGTGATCTACGAGAAAAGGAAATCGGGTTACGTCGGCTCACAGAATGTACTCCCAAAAGAACTTCAGAAAGTTGAGGAACGAAATGTTGGAAATTGATAATATAAACGTTAAAGCCACTCCACCTGAACATTGTTTCCATCGCAGTATACTACGGATAACACTGTCATTCTACCTAGGAACTTCTCCACTAGGATGTTGAGTCAGTTTGTTCCTTCTTTTATGGAATTACGAGTACAATAAGTTGCTCAGTGGCGAATTCAGCACTCATCAGCCAATGTGGTATCCGCTGACCGATTGCATATAAGTGAACAATAGGAAGAAAGAATTATCAGAACTCTGGGCTGTTAGAAATTAGATTCCTATTAAGACTTCATTAGAAAATGAGTTTATGGCATTCTCAGTGCAACAATTAAAACGTGCTACTGCAAGCAGTATTACCCCATTTAGTGCCCTCATCTCACAACAGTATTTTGATACAACGCTTACTTTACAGCAAATACCATCTGAACCAAAAGTAACCAGTATTCTAGTGAAAAAAACTTCGTACCAAGACCGAGCGCTTAACTACGTTGCAACCAAAACTGAGTGAATTCCAGGAATCTCGTGGTGTTGGGTCCATTTTTATTCCGTTCCATGTAAACTTCTGTCTGTCAGGAGAACGTTCATTAAGGACAAAGTGATTATTAGTCCACAGTAAACAACATTTATCAGGGTATTTGACCAGTTATTTTTACCGGAAGAATAGTTTTTTTAGCTCAGTACCCCTATTTGTTTCAGCAGTGGCGCTGTCTTTTAAATTATTACGTGGTGTCCATCCCCAATTTGGAACTCACGATCACTCTATGTGCACTACATAGCGTGGACATTAATCACGGTTTGCCTTCTATCTCCCCATATTTGGTTGTTCCCGTTCCGTTGTTTAAGCTACTTGCATTAAACGCGGTGCACCTTCCACTTCACCTACTATCACTTACAGGTGAATTCGGATTATACAATGAACGCAACTGAACGTCAGGCGATATTTAAATTTTTATCGGACGTGACAACATGTGTCAGGACAAAAGAGGTTTTATAACAGGCATTTCCGACTACCACCTGGTAGAAATACTGGAGGTACTTTTCTAAATCAACTGACATCCGGCCAACTTTGTCAAACCAATTTTTGCGTTGCTTTTGAAAAATTGCCGTCTGGCACGTACTCGCACATCAGAATGTAGTAACACTTGGTTGATGAACGTTATATATCAGACATGTAAGTACATGAAGCCAGTAATCCGAATGACAAGGAGCGTGCCATTCACGAGTAACGAGTATGTGGATTGCTGTAATCTAGCTTGCCTCAAGTGAACGTCAACAAAAGCCAATTCGAACAAACACTGGCAAGGCTGCGAGGCCAGTGCGAACCTGTGATACATGAGATTAAAGTGACTAAAAATAATTCGCAGTTAGAAAGTAATAAACTGAAAGTGATGCATATTTTGTAGTTCGGAACATTCTGGAGAAAGAAGTTTTAACGAAGTGATCAGTTGAACGTAATTCGGTCTTCTCTATTCCAACGCTTCTCTTTTACGATCCGCTCGACACCTGGAGTAGACTGACATTTTGTCTCATTTCGAAGTCCCATCATTTTGGTAGTGTTTTGACGTTTTCCACCGAGAAACAAATGATTTCTTTTTTTGAATTCCAATCTTTTTCAGACAGATGGAAATTGGTCCCTATTCAAGTGAACGAGTTTACCATGGGAAACCAATTTCCAGTAATGGTCATTTGCCTTGTCAAGAGCTGATTTCGTAATAACAAATGTCAGCTTTCCCTACGTAATTTTTATGCGATATTTGACGTGAGATCGCGGCTGCTAGCCCATACTTGCATCGGTGCCTATACTACTAATGATAAGGTTTCTGTTAATGGTGTGAAATAGTCAGTCCTAAACACGTTTGATCAGTCTAGCTGATTTTGGTACGTACTTCTTTTCATATACACATATCCTCCAGTCCTAGACAAACCTGTGAAAAAATCTCTACTTTTTACTAATTACAAACGTTGCAGTTGTTAACTGCGTGAAAGGCGGTTGTACTACATACGCAGTTGAAACATTTCGTCTTGTCATTGCATCACTCTACTACTGTTTACTGTAATAGCATCCTGAGTTATGGTAAGATCTTTGGATGATCTGAGTCAAGGGTTGCAAAGCTTTTCATAACGATGACCTAATGAACTGAACAATGTCCTTCTGATAGCGTGAACATGAAGACCTCCTTTGTTCAGAATTCAGTTTAATCTTTACTAGCTGGCATAAATGCTTCAAGCTTAGTGTGATGAAAATCTATTTGGTCAACCCCTTACTCCAACTCTGATAGAGTAAACAATGACAGCTAACTAATGCAAAGTATATCTAGGGTGCAAAAACACTCAAGAGAAAACAGATTTTATCCGAGTTATTTCAACTGAATTGGACCAATCAGTTTGTTGTTGATCCAAACCAAAGATGGGCTCTCAATTCTCTGATATTAATGTACACCGGTATGCTTGTGTTCATATATGATGAATAAAAATTGCTTACTTCAAACACTCCGATATCTTATTATCTACGACAAAGGATCAAATGCAAGTAAGACTCATAAAGTCATCCAAGGTTCTTAACTTGAGGTATTACACTCAGAAACTACGGTGATAGTGCAACGCTAATATATGTTATTATATTTAACTTTCATTAGTAGATCTCTGTTTAGTCTAATGTTTGAAAAACGAAGACTGCAGTGAAAATCCGAGTGCGGAACTTAAGGGCAGATAACTTTAAAACGTTTGCAATCCATTTAGTTCGCAACGAGATTATGAGTAACTGCTGCGAATGTGAAATACAGGATGGCAAAGACAGTCTCCGTTTTCTCTAAGTATTAGGATAGCACCTGGGCTACCATTCCGATTGCACCATTTGATCTAATGAGCTTTCGGAATGGATCTGGGAACGCATTGAGTCACTGGTGCTGTCTATGATTTAAACGCCTTTTTTCGATTAACCGCTGCAGTCACTGACTATCTGATCATATTGTCTTCCATCTTTGTCCGTTTCATTATCAAGCCTTCAAAACATAGGACTATATCTATCAGATTATCCTGATTTTAAAAAATTAGGAAGTGTCAGTTCGGTAGTTTTAAGTTTTAGTTTGTAACAAACCAATAACTTTCCAGTTCTTGCGGTCATTTGATGTCATGTGATCCTTCGCTCGTTTACTGAAACAGCGAGATCAAAATCTCTTCAACGAATTGTGTAGAAAGCCGTAGGTGATGTGCTGAAACCCACGGTTTTCTTATTGTCTACCGTACCTAGACTACCGCGTTGAGTAGCGCGTTTTGCCTTCAATCGAGACGATCGTAATTCCATTACGCCACTCGGATTTGAATGGACAAACACAGTTCGTCCGCATCTTCGGGCTATTATAGCCAAACACACGCATAAGCAACGCGGCAATTAGACCCCTTCCCTACAATTCACCCCCAAGGAACAGCGAGTTTCTAAAACCCGTCTCATGTGTGACCATAACCACAACGAATCCATGCCTCTGTTTTCATCAGTCACTTTGCACTTGTTTCCTTGCTCGATAACTTCTAAAGTTTCACCTAATTTTACATAAAATTTCACCGGACCATGAGTTGAATCCATAGAAAGCATCCTGCTCGCAGAGGGAAAACACGTTTTCTTGATTTCCACAGGGTTTTAAATTTCTGCCAGCTACGATGGTACCAAATGCTTTACGTTGAACCTGTACAATGAATACTCGTGGGCAAAAAGCTTTGGTCTACCACAAGAGTACAAAGGATACTGCAAATCAATGTGTGATGTTGCCAGATCCCTGTGCTAGGAGCATATTGCTGCAGGCGCAACAGTTATTGCGTTATAAATGAGTCAAACGCATGCAAACCCATTCTATTACCAGCATCGATAGAACAAGGTGTTTCGAAAATCACGGGCGGGTTGATATGAACGTAAAATACGTGCAGTCCCATCCAAAGCATGTCGGCAAAATATGAACTACATAATTTTTCGCGGTAACAATGCAACTACAGAGCTACATGAAAGAACTAACTGAATAACGATGGATACTACGGTGGATGTCAGTTAGTACACGGTTTCCGACAAAAGTGGACCTGACACAAAAATACATGAACATACCGCCAAGAAAGCCATCATCAAGCAAACGATTTCCAACTGGTTTATTTGATTTGAAGTTGTCCACCTATATTTATTTAAAAGGGCCTCAAGGATGGTGAATGTGTACAACCCACCACAATGCTCATTGGTTACAATGTTTGTCAGAAATGAGAACTCGATTTACCTGAAAGCAAGACTTGATCGCATTTATCGACAATGAAATAATTTTCTACCAGTATGCAGGGAGTTAGAACTGACAACCAGATTAACCACATGCAAGGCATATATACTTAGTAACTTCACATCAACTCTCCCTCTCTGTGACGGCCCGCTGACACTGTCGTGTGTACATATATCACTTTTCTGCCAGTCTTGCTAGTAAAGATGAGTTTGTGTTGCATTGCTTTGTGTCATTCATTAGGTTAACCTGAATAGAGCGCACTGGCACAGTGAAACATAGAGAGAAACATGAATGTCACAGTAAGATACCAACGTTGTTCAAGGCACTGTGTTAAGGAATCATCAAACTATGTTGAGACAACAAGATCAACTGGGCTATGCTGACTTTAATATGGTTGGACTTTAGGAAGTGGAAATGTGATCTAGACAAGGCATACGTTCCAGTTTTGTAAAAGTCAGCCAGATTTGGTTAGCGGCAGCTCATCCGAGCTGCTTGGGGCGCCTGCCCACGTGATTGTGTTATGATAGTTTCCTTTCCACTATCTGCTATACTGGACCAGAGCAATCCGTTCAGTCTGGTACATTGTGTGCAAAAATACATTTGAAAATTTCAGATCGACGCTGAACTACGTACAAGCGATAACGTGAGAGGCGAAACTGCTATTGTGATACCTTAAACTGTCACACCTAGACTGCTGTACAAAATGAGCACAAGTATTCGTGACACAACATTTCGATGTGGCGTTTTCGTTATTCTCGGTGTACCTTTAAAACTGCGAGCACCGCAATTCTGCGCACATTCCGAGCACGTAAAGACGCTCCTGAGACATCCCATCACTCTGAAGGAAAGGTTCTTTTTCATTAATCAAGGAACATGTGTGACACTCACCTAATGAAAAACTCTTTTTATACAAAACTTAAATAGCATCAGACTGAAACTGTGGTGAATCAAATTTCACGTAATTTTTAGCCCTGAACTAAACTTATTTGACTGATCGTTGACGCTGATTCTATCACGGTTTTTTGATTACAACTCAGAAACCGGATCATCCACCTTTGGTAAATCCAACTCTGAGCAGAAACATGAATGGAGGATGTATTCTCAACTCAGCAAGGGATAATCTTCTACCATACGAACTGATCAAGCGTGATGTTCAGGAGTATGCTGAGGAAAGGTGATGAAATGCACCTCTTGGTTTCAATTTTGGATTTTCAGTGGATCGCTTCGAAAACTTATCACATATGGATCAAAACGGACCAGCCTTAGCTCGTTCCATTCTTACTTTCCCTGTGTCATCTTCACAGTGGATCGCTGAGACTTAGTGTTCATTTGTACTTAAACGGCGCGTCCTCATCAGAGAGATCCACGATCGGGTTTGTATCAGGGTGACAGATAGGCCAGATTAACCGTTATATATTTTTGAGGGAAACAACTGAATGTTCATCGAAAGGAAAGTGTTTTCGGAGATCTTTGTTCTGAGAGACTAGGTTCTTCTGTAAACTTGCGATAGATGGCAATACAACTCGATTTGCTATCGAAACAACTGGAAATCTGATCGGCATCAGGTGTAATCAAATCGCACAAACTGTTCACATGTAGCTTCCAAATACAATCACATGTTTGACATTCATTTTTGGACCAAAACCACTTCATCCATGTGATGGTTAAACTGCTATCGTCTCTTTTCTCCATGGCCACCAACACTGAATTTAGGTTTATGAGGAACGTTCAGAAGTTGTGGATATATCTGCAGGATACAAGATCATACCAACCTTGAATGAAGCTGAATGATTTCACTATCAACGTCTGATCATTCTCGAAATCTTGTACTCACAGTGTCGTAGAGATTTTTATGGTTTTTTAAACAATACAGTAGCCAGTCGAAGTAATTCGCTCTCATACAGATCAGTTAGATTCTGAAATCGACTTCAGCAATGATTGCCTGCTTGTGGAGGGCGGCCATTCTTGAGAAGGTCTGATATCCCATCTTGGATCACTGAATAATCTTCTCTGTGACAAACTTTATGCTTGTTGCACTCGGCTTTTGCTGGAAGTCGCATATCCTGACGAACAAGATATGCGAATCGTGTAACACCGTTCCGTTTATGGTTTGGATGATCTTCGTTATCGAGGATGTACAAATTTTCAGGTAGAATTAAGCGACGGCTCTTAGAAAAGAGGATGTAACGTATTGGCCCACACTTTTTGAAACTGATTCAGAAACAGTTGGATGGTCATATGTCAATCACGTTGATCATTCAGATTGAAACTTTGAAATCGGGTTACTGTACGTTGCACACATACGCGAACTGTATCCCCTCTTCTGTTTGTTAGTGTCGACTCAACCTGATTTATTCTTATGCCGTAGCTGGCACACATGATAGGCGCATCTGATTTTCTGTCTGCGCTTACTGCTTTTTATGGTAGCTGTCAGCTACACACATACAGATCCACTGGGGTTTAACGTTTGTCCTTCTCTCAACACACGTTAGTACTTCTATCATCTCAGGTTATATCGAGTGTGTAACCCTATCGAGGCGAGGCAATGTATGTGGAGGGGAAGTAGAAACTGTTTCCTTTCAAGTACTGTTTCTAAGTGGCATTAACTTTTCCTTCTATCCAAGTTTGGATTGTGGATTCATTCACATTACGCCCATATTCCGACGTGTGTAGGCGCTTGAGTCAGTATGTGTCCATACCTCTCAGTGTTCTTTCAAACGTAAGTTTTCTTTATACGTCAGGGGACTTTGCTTTGGGACAATCATAATTATGCACACCCGTAATGTTGTCTTACAGATTTTTTGTAGTCAGCCCCGAGAACTTCTTTACTCATAGCTTCAGAATAAAATGATGCTAACTGATGTTTTTAAAAATTCGGACCGTTATCTATGTCCAGTTGTGTTGGGGGTATGCTGACCGCATTTATCTGATGTTTAATGCTTTTGGAGTGGGTGTGCCAATCCTTGCTACTGGACAGCGTTTAGTTACAATGTAAGCTGGTGGTCCTTAGAGCAGTTCCACACAGGCAGTACGTTAAGCGCTCCCGAGCCGTAAAGCAACGAGCGGTGAGGGCATGGGAATGGATGAACAGAGGTCGGATACAATTATGTAATTTATACTGCTTTCTCTCTGTTAAATTTCGCGTTGGTATTGTGAACCAAATGACTCCGGATCGCTGTAAAATTGCCAGTATTTTTGCCCTAACGCAACCATTTACTTATCCTCTTCGTAAGCTGAGGAAAAAGGAAACTGAAATTGTATGGCAGGGAACAGTAGACCTGCCGTTATATTTATGACGGCTATAACGATCAGGAAGTGTTGCACTGTGGATCACTTTTGCATAACATTCTGCGTAGCTTTCCAGTGAAACTGGCTGTTGTGTGATTCACACCCTCTTATTTTCCGAGTGTGCACGATAAGTGTGTTAACTCCTGGGCTTATTGATCATACTCAACAGCTTTCATGAATACTGCTGCCAGGTCCATCAGAAAGTCAAACAATGAAAGGATACTCATGTGCATGATGCTTAATATGCCTAAACTCAACTGAACCCGTCGTTCACCGGACGTAAATTATCTTAAGTGGGATCCCAGATGGTCTCTAAAATAGACCATCAGTTGTTCACAAGTTGTCTTATTTTTGAAGTCCATTTTAATAACTCACAGCCTAATGTTTTCATCGCGCATCGTTCCCTGTCGTGGCACGGCTTTCTTATATCCGGCGCATCTACAACTCATTCTCTCACAATTCATTCACTGTTCGTCCGAATGAGCTGCGTTACGGAATGAAATAAACATCACCCCCTGTGGCATTTTGATCAATAACTCATGAGTGCTTTTGGTAGTGTAGGCTAATGTGATGGTTTGCTGGAAAATGGAAGGGAGGTTCGGGTCTGTGGGGGATAGCTAGAAATTTGAGGGCAGACCGTTGAATTCCCCTGCGTGTTAATGACAGCAGTCGGTTTATCTCACGTGGACGCTCTCGTTGAAATTACGTAATACTCAGGAGAAATTAAATGACAGATTGTGAGATATTTACTTGCACACTGCATCCCGTAAACAGACGTGTGAATTTATAGAGAAACGCGAACGGAAACACTGTGCATAACGGGTACACATCAGTTCATTGCTACAGAGTTACATCCACAAGATTGAAAATGGGTACAAACAACACTCAGAAAACACACTGTTCTGGTTTCTAGTCTTACGGTTCCTGTCATTTCTGCAAAGAGAGCCCCGATGAGTTGATTTAACTGTGAATAGCAACGCTGCTGTGGTACCTAAATGAACAGTCGACGTCCTTTGAAGGAACTATAATAGTTGGATGTGGTGTATGACATTTTGAGAATTTACCCAGCTGGATCAACTGAGAGGAGTTCACCTATTTTGTTGAAAATCAAAGTATTCGGGAATGCCAGCGTTGCAACCGTACCTTCAGGTTTTGCCATCGAACAAGAAAAAGTGGTCTATCCGGATCATTTGTAAAGCCCAGAAAGAGGTTCAGGGATAAGTTGGCATTCTTCAAAAAAGCGTGTATCGCAGTTCAGCTGCAGGATTGTAAGTTACTGCCTGTGTATGTGTTTAATGTGTGCACAAGACACGCGAACAACATGCGAGGGGGCGTTAGACTGGATAACGGAGCTCGCGTTTGAACCACCTAAAGTGGTTTTCAAGGTGAAAGACTTTTGCACACCAATTGTGAGGAATAGCTGTTGCACAGTGATTGACTGAGAAGGGGTACCGGTAATTAAAGAGGTGATTTCGAAAGCGTTATTCATTATGATAAACCACCCTGTGTACAGTGGATTACTCGACACGGTTCCACCAAAAGCCGGTATATTTTCCTCCGACATTGTGAATGATATAATTAATTCCGGTAACCTGACCTTACTAACACCGTCCATTCAGTCGGCGCGGGCACACACAACTATATGTTACTGTATGTACTGAACTATACCGAGACAGTTGAATTGATGAAAACCAAAAATTAATATAAAACTCTAACTTCCAAATTATCATTGTCTGGCATAAACTTTTTCTCTGTATAAGTATGTGATATTCGGCCGAACCAGTCTGCCGAAAATTGGCCTACGACTCAACTAGGTAAACGACTACCCTCATTGCAACGGAACAGTAGAAACTGATCAGTAGGTATAAAAACTTTGGAGAAACGGATTTATCAGAATACAACGAAGGAAAATGGCTAAAGAGTGTGTTGATGCAGACAACGAGACTGTGGCTAGAACCGATTAGAACGGTCCTAGTTGCCTTATTGCCACTCGCCGGCAACCCCTAAGCAGGTGGGCCTTTCAGCACTCAAGTAGGCCCTGAGCTCGAGGCAAATACCGAGCTATATTCTACAACAAACCTCTCAACGTAATAACAGTGAAGAGCTTGTGATATTATCTTGAATATATCAACCGTTTTCGATCTCCGTGAAATGCTGGGTAACACACACTGCTTCCCGGATAATACAAGCTGCTCGAAGGTAAGACGATGGCTTGAAGGTTTGACCATCACTCAAAGAAAGGAAATCCATATTTTCACAGTTTCATTTTCGGTGGTCACCATTCTACGTTGGCGTATTAGATTGGCTGAAATGCCCGGATTGTGAGTCAGAACTAGTTTAGTCGACTGATGCCTAGCTGGGCGATTAGCCTACGGCTAGTTATTCTGATGCCATAAATCACACTAACTGTATTGGGCGCTGTCAAATATCTAGTTTACCGCCAGAAAAACATTTGGTTTGGCCAGGGTTGGAACTTATGTCAAGGCGAATGACAGTCTAAATCGTTGGCGCCATGATAGCTTGTGTTCGTGTATCACAGGCGCACGATAACAACAAGGTCAGTGCCCTGTTTGTGTAATATTAAGCTAAACCCTTATTCAGATATGCTGTTTTAGTGAGTGCACTTAAAAGCGCTATATAAAACACTGAATCTCGCATGATTGAACACTCTTCAGGGAATAGACGAAAATATGCAACTCCAAGCAGCCAGTCTGATCAGTGTTACTCAGCCAATCTTCGTGAATTAAAACAGACTGAAAGTGAAAACTATTCATTCCTTTCACGTCTGTCCTATTCTGGCTACCTGTTAATCAGCGTGGCTTTGTGTTTTACTGCGCCTGATATTGGTAGAGTGAAGTCGGGCTTGTTTAACACCGCTGTCTTTTCGGAGGAGTCCAGGTCATTAGGGAATCGGCCGAATGCTACAGCTTTATGTTTGTGTATTGTGCAGCCTGCACATACCTCCAGAGTTGTAGTTGGTATTAGTTGTGCAAAAGATAGACTGTCGATATAACCGCGGAAATGACTCCAGATCAAACATGCCTTTAAATATATAAATATATATGCAGGATTACGTTATGAAAAGCGAACAGTGAGTGACGAGTGTGTATTGGGACGTTCCCATAATAGACTTCGTTGTCACGCACAGCTTTGGCGTAGGAAGTACAATTCTGTCACCGGCCCGTCAATTATGTTGGTCTGCCTGTCGCTCTTTTTGTTCGTATTCGTGTGGCCAGTGAGTTACAATGGGTATCATGACCAGTGTTCGTGGAAAGCGATGGTGCGAAATTAATTCAAGATCTAGACATCCTTGCTTCAATTTAATCAGTCCCTTCACCCTCAATTTCGCCGGTGTGACCTTGTGACTTGTGGTTGTGCATTGCTCCCAAATGTGTAAGTTCTGGTCTGTCAGTCTCAATATTGTGATTTTCGAGTAGACTCGCCTCCAGCTTGAATAACGAAGCTAAGAGACCGGTTTCGCAAGACGGTACTACCCGTTTCTTTGGTCTCCTCAACTCCTTCGTATAAATGTTTACCAGTTTTGCCTACGTGGCTTTATTAAAAGTCCTGGCACAGGATGGAATAAAATACATTCGCTTGCTCATACACATCAGCTGGATCGGTGACTATACACAGATTTCTCTGGCGGTACTTTGTTGGCCTGTGAGTGATTGTGACTCCGAGTTCTCCTGTAATGAGCTCAGTTGAACCCCAGACTCTCGTAGAGTTGAAAATAGCACTCGGTCGGGTCCCAATGCATGCGTTTACAAAATGTAATGGGCAGCCGTTCGACAAGACTAACTGTGTTATAGTGAGTGGTTTACCGACGAAGTGTGGTTCGTACACAACCCCTTCTTTGTATAATCGAACGGTTGCTAGTGAACGACAGAAAATGGCAGTGGTTGTTCACTTGCTGTATACAACCTTTCGTGTGGCTCCATCAGATTGTCTCAATAGTGGTGAACCCAGGAATAACAATTGGGATTTGGTTCCAACTTCCTTGTTAGACTGAAGTGCCGGTAATGTCTCAGTAACTGCCTCATCGACTTCCACAAGATTGCTGATAACAGATGCATTGTCTACATATTTCAATCATACTACTGTATAACAAATTCAGCAAGCGCTTCTGACAGCAGTGTTGTTGATATGGTGTCAAACTGTAAGCAAACTGTATGCAAAAGTGTGTGATATCTACGACTTCCTCTACAGACTGCTCAGTGTGTTCTTCCCACTGCAAAATCTCTCGCGGCATTGTGGTCAGTGTGTTTAAAACCAGTTTGTTCGGGATACAGGTGAAGAGTGAGCGAACAGCAAACGATACGACTGTTTCCTCCCCCTCTTATTTCGGGTTCGGTAGCTTATTTGATAGGTGACGGCACGGCGTATGTGTTGGACTGTTTATGTAGTTTGACTGAGGTAGTTTGTGGAGAGATCTTTTCACAATATGATTTAGGGCTCCTCCAATTGAGATGATCAGTTTCAACGATGTGTCACTTTTCAAATTTTAAACAGTCCGTGGAATATTAAAAAAGGATTCTTGGTGGGACTGAATTAATTCGGGATACTGTCACTTGTTTTGTCTTGCTGTTGGAGATCAGTACTTTTCTTTCTTTTCTCTTAAGGATTTAACTGGATCGTCCTACCTTTGCGGTTTTATCCTCATCAAGATTTAGGATAGCGTTATGCTCATCGCCGATAAACGACTTCAGAGTGGATTTCTCAACATCACTAACAATGTAACATGAATTTTATCATCTGTACACACTGATCTCTGCTGTCCTAGCTACCTGTCGGCTTTTAACGCCCAATAGATGTCTGTGTAATTCGGCTTCAAATAGTGTGACAAGGTCAACAATCAGAGATGACGAAGCTTACAGTCATATAAATATATATATTTATATTTATATGCACGCACAATGCATTGCACAACGTGTGGGATCAAAATATCAAACATTTAAGACTTGGTGCTGAGTTGCGATGGTGGCAGAATGACGCACACAAATCCCTGCTCTAATTCCGCATGTGAAACGAGACGATCAGTCAGTGCACACCGGCACGGAAAGTAACAAAATTCGTCATAAACGTTTAAAATTGACAAGTGAGATATTTTGTTTGGTTCGACACAGAAATTGTGAGCTAGGTTCATCCGGAGAAGCTTAACAGTTATTTGGGAATGACAACCGCTTACAAGACAAATTGGTCACCGGCAACAATACAAAGCTTCCGAGACAAAAAGGGCAAATTCCCACTACGTGCGCCCTGAGTAAACATACGAAATGTCTAAATTAGCTGAATGTCTTGGACAACAACCCTCCAGTTTTCCCCTGCACTGCACGTGGCAAAACAGAAACTGGGTGGTAACAATTTCTGATATGAGTTGGATTTCAGGAACAGCAGACCTAGTAACAATCAGCTGTAGAAAAATTTTGAAAGAAAACACTGAGAAACGTTGGATAACGAGTGGAATAACTACTTTGAAGGTAACATATTTCACCATTAGAGAGCTAAATTCAATGTGGTAATTTGCTTTGCGAGAAAAGAATCGGTGAGTGCTATCCATACACAGGAAGGGTGAGTAACCTCACTTTTGTCGACTAACGCTGTAGTCAGAGTTTTGTAAGTGAGCTAATTTCCAGGCATCTGCGGGACGATTCCACCTGGTACTGCAACATCTGCGACTTTCAGTTGTAAAATTGTCTGCTTTTTTCTTAAACTGCAAAATACAAACTTATATCCGGTAAAAGTTGCAAGTCTTTATTTTCTCGTGAAAAATGTAGGTCTCTCTAACAAAACTGTTTAGGTTACTAGTTGTGACACTAGAAAAACATTTCAGAAATTCAGGGAAGTTTGATAGTGGGTGGCTGACTGGTATGAACTCGTTGACAAAGGTATTTATTTATTCATTTAATTGACAAGATCGGTTCAGTACAAAGTGGTACCGTTGCTTGCACGGAACATCAGTGATGAACTAATCAATTCCGAACTACTTAGTAGGAAATTTCCATCTTGGAATTTGAACCAGCGACAGAACTCATTCCCACGCTCATTGTTCGGAACATTCACTTCCTCTTATAATTTGATAGTATAAAATACCAAGGAATCGCGTTAATGGAATAGGTGACACATTGCTAAGTTGGCCTCAACCGAGTATGATGACATTTTGTGCATCTTTGCATGGGTTATCATTTATTGCCAGTGTCTAGTATTTTCGCAAAAACCAACAACAGTCGTCTTCTGACGTATCATCAGTTCTTCCCTTGATAAACCTACATGGCGGTGAAATTTTAGCCCATCATTCCTTCAGATTTGTCGACAAATTGTCCACCGTGTGCTTTCCTTCCAATTATCTAGAATCTCATAGTATGTGGTCCCACTTTGAAGTATATCTTGGTATGTATACATTCAGTATCTCACATCCATCACTGATTTGAACATTAGAACCTCAATAGTTGTATTACGACAGAGGGAAGTTTTACTTTCCTACTATATACCACCTGCCTATTCAGCGCTGACTAGTTAGATAACAGAGGCCTCCACCCACAAGTCCTTTTGCCATATCCCCTGTGGTTCACACTGGACACACGTTGTATGAGTGGAGTAGCAAGTATTGTGTTGCAAACCAATTGTGATGTATATTGTGAGTGAGCCCTCTTTGGTTACGGTTACCGCGAAAGGCTATTCCAGAATCGGTTACTCCAAGTCGATACTACTCACAGTCGAACTTTTAGTTTCTTATTTTGAAAGAAATATCAATAACGGTCTACTTTTTTTATTGGTATCAATATCTACATCCCTGTTTAGTTGATAATGGCAAACATTTCACCTTCTATAATTTGTGTCAGCCAGTTCTTCTAGCATTACTCATTCAAGACTGATCATGCCACTAAAACAGATTGTCAGTTTCATATGAAAAACACTATCAGCGCTCCTACTTCATTCAAACTTTTGTTTAATAAATTCCCAATGCGAACATACTAGTTTTTCTACCTCCAAGTGCACTTTATCAAATTAAGTTGCACACTTTAGACAACAGTTAGCTTGATTGTGTTGCGCTGCAAACCAGGAAAACCAAAAAACTATCTGACATTGCCAGCTTTTTGACAGAATCAAACCTCGCGTGAGTGTGGTTTGTCCTGAATGGAGCTGCGGTTACACGCAACGATTTTGTGTGTGGATTTGTTTAGCAGTTGTGTTAAATTGCTGCGTTTAAAAGTTACCATCTGTAAACAAGTGGTTTGGTTTATTCATTATAGGGAGTCGTTTATAAAACGAATATAGCACAATTCTGAATCGTATACACAAAAGAACAACAGTTCCATTCATCCAACACAAAAATGCCGGTAAACTGAACAACGATCCCTCTCGGTGTGTGCTGTTTTTAAACTCATAAACTGTTATACTGATACTGACCGTCTCTACCTATCCTCAACCTGTCGCAAATTCACTCGACCACACACCTTATTCAATCCAAGGTTGGTTTTCTGATCTGGATTACACAGGATGCTTGTCCTCGATATGCACAGTAGTCGTTGGCTACCTTTTTGTGTACGTTCGAAAATTTTGGTAATTTTTAAAACCAACTTCACCAACTTGTATATCATTCTAGTGAAAAAAAGATAAAACGTGAAAATTACACAAAACCTTGTTACGTAAATTTACATGTAATGTTTTGTGAAAATATTTATGTACTGTTCAGAAATGCTGACTTCTGAAAGCTCCATAAAACTGAGCGGTATTTATTTACGACGCAAACATTCGTCAGTGCACTCATATCGACGCTGTAAAAATAGGAGATTGTCACTGGTCATCATATGCATTCAAAACCTGGTTTACTGCTAAACGCAAATCTAGCCAGATAGTGTTGAGTGTTACTATGGAATTGTTTATCTCATCTCCATCCTCTATATTAAACTGTCAATTTGCTGGTCAACTCTCAAATGATGGTCAGTGTTATAAGCTGAATGACAGATGAGATGATTAACATCCGTTCACCACCATACTCACTACCCTTCACCTAGGTTACCAACGCTGGAATAGATTGCATTGAAAAATGACAGAAATGGATCAGTTTTCCCCATTTAACTTGTCCATTCTAACTCTCCAACAAAACACTCAATTTCTTTTGACAGGTTATAGTAACCTAACTTCCTATTAGCGCTGCAAATGTTTAAAAATCTTGCCGACAATCAGAGGGTTCATGATCAGTTTTCAGTGGGACAGGTCGTAAAAAGTTGATAGTCGGATAACTTCGCTGGTTTTCCCAGTAATTATCTTGTAACGTGGAACAAAATCTTGGACACGGATAGAAAACAAACTTTCAGGGTTCAAATTTTTATTCGGTAAATCGATCATTTCCCTTGAACTCTGCTAAATCCCCTAATTTTACATGGTTATTAAAGTGGAAATAAATACAGCAGCGTTTGGTTTAACATAACTGATATTCGTTCACTTTTTAAGCAGTTGCTTTTTCTGGGGGTTGCAAGGTTCCACTGTTACATGTGTGTAAAAAACGCCTGAGGATCAGAACTCTTCACATAAGCCAGTGGATGTTAAAAACGACGAGGTGGATTATAACTTATTGGTGATGGGTGCCAGCGTTAGTGCAGGTTTGATAATAATTCACGTGTAAGGCGTAAAATACATTTCTCCCGTGAAGGAATAGCTATTCTATTCAAAGAATGCTATTGATTTGGATTTCAGATCACAAAATAACGAAAAGTTACTTGCTGCCCCGTCCTGTTCCAATGTCATTCTGGCACTCATTCACAAAATGTAATATAGTTTGATATTTTATCGCGAATAGGACCCAATGCACCTTTTAGTTAAATAGTTGAGACGAGTGATTTGCCCAATGTGCACTAGGAAATAACCGCTTTTTAACTCATCGGGGAATCAATGTGCAACGTTGTACGGTTTGTATCTTTCAGTTAGGTCTTACTGATCGTCAACGATTGCCAGTGCATCAATACTAATATCTTATCTAATAATTCTTTCCTAGTGCTGAACGCTAGAGGGATTTTAATTGTCGTAACTCAAAAACTTGCGTTCTCAAATTTTACAGTCAAACAAAGTTTACGGTTAATCACTTAGGAAAAACTCACGAGACCTAAATTTCGTTCTCCTAAGGATTGATGGACAGTTCAGTCGCAAAATGTACTACATATGCGGTTGAAGCCCAGTCCACGGACAAACTTTTAAATGCACAGAAACGGTTATGCCTAATTGGTTAGTGGGAAATTCATGGCAATATGGTCACTAAACTTTCAGTTTGCATTCATAACGAATGGAATTTAAGCTCTGTTCCGAAGGTGGACGTGCAAAGTTGATTAGCTCCGATCGGAGTACAGAAGGTGAACCCAATAATTCTTTGTGAAATGATGGATGATACATCAGTACAAATCATCACTTGCTGATTACCTTAAACCCGCCCAATATATCCTAAGTCTGTCGTAGTTTTAACCATTGTTTGTATGGATACCTGTCTAACGTTACTGTGCAGTGCATACAGCATAAAAACCGGGGCAATTAATGCATGTAACCCTTCAGGCACACTTCAGAGAGCTGAAGGAAACTCGCCCGATTCAAACGCGCCACCCTTAATTTAAAAAAACGATCAATATGTTGCACAATAATTGATTTGCCTTTTAAGGTTGTCCAGTACAATGATCACAATAGTGACATACAGACGAACACCAGTTTCCTTTACCTCATCTTCAGACCGTTAAAGTTGTATAAATAAGTGAGAGGTGCAGATCAAGATATCGATCGGACATATTACAGAGAAGGATCACTAGTCACTCGGTGAGTGATACTTTGAGGGGTCCACAAGTTTACACACGTCCATTGATTTACCGCCCAGGTTAATCATCGATCCGGTCGACTTGAGACTATGGTGGGCGCATTGCACAAACACATGGTTTCCGATACCTTAGTACTGCGTCAAGCAGCTTGAATTTGATAACGCACGCAATACGGTGTTCTTATACGGAAAACTGTTGATGAGTCACCTGACACACGATGGACCACTTGGGAGGTTTGACACGTGTTTGTCTGAAGCTCACTTTCGACCAGGTTAGCGAGGGTAAAGCTGCTGATTTAGCGAATTTCATTCTGTTCCAACCAACCTGGGCAGTGTTGTTATACCTCTTTTGAGTGTTATTTTGATGCTGGACCAATGTAGTCTGCTATACAGGAACAAGTAAACGAGTACATACACAGACGACTTTCGAACTGACAGTATCTTAATTATAGTGTCAGAAGACGCTAGCTTTGGTGTATTGTATGCTTGATTCAATCGCATTGGAAAGTTCTCCCCTTTGGTTCGTACAATTCCACATAATATGACGGCT
>QNGE01002856.1:49426-100939 GCA_008508345.1 Paragonimus westermani | reverse complement strand
ATCTTTTACGTTTGCGACTGATGAGAGTAAATGAAATGTTAATACATCGCAATACATCTTCTTTTTGCTTTGGTAAGGCACACAAATTAGTAATTCAGCGATTTCCCGCATTATCGCAGGCGCCTTCGGCTCAACTAAAATAACAGGAAACAATCAACAGTAGTGCCCTCCTTCATCAGAAGTGCATATCGACAACTGCGAAACTTCCAAACAGGTGGTGCTACCGAACGATAAAGGAACAGACGGTCAAGGTGAACGTGCACTCAAGTTGTACCGCCAACTTTTGGGCGTGCTGAGCTGGCCAGTAGTTATAACCCTTCAAGTGGCCTGTTTAGATGTAGTTCACTGAGCACCAACATCTCAGGCAGAATGGCGTCGCGACGCTAGACAGGAGGCTAATATAACTGGTTTTGCGTACATAAGTCTAATCCAGAGAGATTTTGGCCGTATTTACCCCCTATCTCGCCAGTGTAAAAGGATTTGTTAGGGTAATGAATCTGAGTCGTATCATAAACCTTGCTTTCATCAACTATAGTTCATTATGGGTAACTATGATTCTTCAGGTTGAGCAGAATGGTCTCATGCTAAACCTCCGCGTTTCTGCAGCGGAGGGAGCGATGTACCTGTGTCTAATCACGCATACCTTCTTCGCGATTGTCAGTAAATAGATAAGTTCAAGTTTTGGCCTTCTTCTCCATTCTTAGACTATTCCACGTCGATGAGCACTCGAGTCTCCTGAAAGCATCGTTATAGGTATTTATGGGTGATTTTGTTAAGTGGCTATCCGTGAAAGATTCCGGTCAGTAGAAGGTTCAGTGACGAGGCTTGAACTAAGTTTGGAAGACAACATATGAATCAATATGACGGTACGGATATAGGCACCAGTCTAGCTACTGCCCCTTGTTAACTGCGTGTTCCGAAAATAACACAGTAGTCAGTCGTGTGTCAGCAGGTGAATACCGACTTTGCCAAGCTGCCATCTATGTAGCCAATGGTAGATCTTAAGGCCCCGACATCGAAAGCTTACCTCCCTTCACATTGGTCCGCCAACTTCTTAGGTTGTCGATTGGTAATATATTCTTCAAACTTTACCATGTTTATGACCTCAAACATTGAATAGGGAGTGCAGGCAAACATTCACCTTCCTAGCGCACTATAAAGCGGTTCTGAGATTGGTAACGGTTGTAAGACCCGCCTGGCCAGCAGGTTGAAATATTCGTCGTACCTGCAGAGCCTGGTACAATTTAGCAAATATGAAGGTTTTGTCGGCGACTACAAAGCGTCCTGATTTTCATGTATCACGTACCACACTGTCACATTTATTCCGTTCTGCCCGGGCTCCCTGCGCTGCCACGGCTAAACTCCTCTACCAAGTCTTTATTTGAACCAATTTCAGTCGTATAAGGTGGCCGTGGATTCACACTGCCAATAGATTGTCCTGAACCACATCTAGTGCTCGGGTGACCGGTTGTAGTTGATGAAAATAGGCTAAATTCTCGTGGCAGAATTTTGCTGCTTGTCTATGAGCCAGATGCGGTTTGTCACTTATTTTGGTTTACATACTTCCTGATTGTCATCAGACTTTTCGTACAATGTAATATTTCACTCACTTGTTAACAATCTCAACTTCTACAGTGAAACGGAGACGAGTCTGTCACTTATTACTGCTCTGCCTCATCGGCTGGCGGCTGAGTCCATTTGTACCTTTGACTACTCAACACTGACCAAGCGAATCAAAGGAAGTGGTCCAAATCACTGTGGTATCTACCCATCTCATTAGTGGCTGTCACAGCGATCTTACTTTTGACCCACACAGGATTATGATCACCATTATGCTCCGATAGGCGTTCAATCGTTCCATCGTTTTCTGTAAACAAAAGAGCAATCGGACTGGTTCGTAAACTTTTGGACAGCGCACCAAAAGGGATAGGACGTCTACATTAATTTTATAGCATCACGCTCCACCCGCTTCCTCATCTCTGATCCATGTGCACTTGGTGTGACTGGAATGAGAGTAGGGTGACTATGGATTTGTAACCGGAAAAGAAGAATATGGGTAAGTGCTTGGCAAAAATGTTTCACCACCATTAGGCCTATTCCTCAGTATAAGTCGACCGCAAAGGTTGTTGAAGCCCCATACTTGGTTGTATTCAAGTAAGAAATAGGTGCGCGTTGTGTTTGGTAGTTTCGGAACAGGATTTCGGCTTTCACTTACAAAGTAGCTGAAGTGTTAGATTTCCTGAAGTCCTCTGGTATGTGTGTCCTCCTATGTTTGATATGATGAGGATCGTTGAACTCGTCGAGGTATGTTCAGTCCGTTTTTAGAAATTCGTTCCTAACTTCTCCTTCATTCGTCTCCTCTTATGTGCAGTTAAGGACCATGATTTTGTTTCACGATTGTACCTAAAATATTTATTCGCTCCCACTTCATTGCTATGAGTACATATCTATCAAAGCTTTTCTCACTGGCACTGACACGCTGACTCCTTTATTTGCAGCAAATCGTTTCATTAGGCACACTTCCCGCTGAACAGTAGCCACTTGTGAGCTCGCTTTTGCTGGCTTCTTTTTGAACGCACTTCCGTTGGATACTTTGGGTAGCCAGTTACCTCGCAATTGAAATGGGAGAGCACTTATGTTGTAACATTTTCGACAGTTTTATATGAAGTCCAAGAGATTTGATCGGTTCATTTGCCGTCTTTCGGACTTGGACGATAGTTTTATTAACCCGGTTCTCTGAGAAAGCATTACTGGAATTGTCCAGTATATGTTACTGAATGGATTATCTTAACTAGCCAGAAACTATATAAAATGGATATTTGAGCGTTTCTCTGTCTCTCCAACATGTCGCTGCTCGAACGGTTTGTTTCGACAAGGGACGAACGATGTTCACTTTCCGAACCACCCAAATGGAGCGCCAGAAGGCCTGCAGGCGTGGATTACTACCAGGTTCAAAATGCGAAACTGAAACGTTATTGACCCAGCTATGTGCAACGCCTGCATTCACTACATTGGTGGGTAACTCAGAGAGGAGAGGATTGCGCTTAAAGTTCCGCTCTCGCCCAAACAAAATCGGACACTGAGCCTGTTGTAGCAAGATCATATCACACAGCACACGAGTTTAGGATTCGGAATTTTCCTAACCAGGCTGCAAGTTTGCTGGGTGATACTTAAGTATAGTCAGAAGACGTTGAGAATGCGCTCATCAATGTTTTTGGTTGTTTTACACGTATGTAAGTCAGCAAATATCCTCCCTACTACAGTCGTTACGACTGGTTGCGTACGTGCCTTTGCTTGCAGAATTAATGGAAGCGTGCCTGCTGGATCTGAACCGGTTGATCGACTCGGGGTGGAATAAACCACTTAGCAGTTGGGTGTTGAATGTCTGCTCACTGTTGTGAATAGGCAGCCCATATGACGTGAGTTGACGTGAGTGTTCGCTTTGTAAACGCGGTACTGTAAACTGCTGCACGTTACTACCGTCATGTCATGATAGTGACAGCTTCTGGGAGGTGAACGATTTTCTCTGGTATTTCTGTACAACTCAGCCAGTTGTGGGTATTTTCGCTCACTTCTACCTAGTTTTCTACGTAACTGATGCATCAGACCGCACTGTACTTTTATGTTTGATTTGATTTCGAGTAAACTCTGCTACTGGCACATGTTATTTTTATCTACAACGCGGATGATTGGCTGTCAGCCAAAGCATTCCGTCGTTGGACTAAATGTTATCCCCATTGCATCACAGCAGAGACCACCTTCAGACCACTTGGAGTACATCACAATAACATTTATGGTCTGATTACTACTGTTCGTCGTCTGATGAACTCAGCCCTTGAAGTCAATAGTCACTATGTTTCGAGATATATTGTAGCTGATACTTTTTCCACCATATAGACCAAAAATTCCATTGATGATATTTTGACAAGGAGACACGAGGCGGTCATCCTCATTTTGTCCGCGATTCATCGCATCACGAGGAGATTCCGCCACAAGATGATTTTACATCTGTCTTTACGAGGCCATGAACCAGAACCAGAAAAAACGTGAACAAGTTCCAACGTCCCGCCTTTCTTTGCCAGTTTAAACTACTGCTATATCAACAAGCACTCATCCGACTAGCTTGTTAACATGAAATTTTCGAACGGATTACGTTTCCTTTTTGCTATTCAACGTAACCAACACAATTTTGTTTTAACGATTGCTCAAGCGCCGCGCCGTACAAGCTGATAGAAACGTGTGTCGAAAATTATGTTTATTAGGTGACTCCGTATATTGCAAATGTCTATACACGAAGACGTAGAACCGTTGCTTCACACAGCAGATGAACAGGAGGAAGAAATATTTCGAGAACTGTGCTATCAAAACGGATTACATACCGAGGGATTTTCCACTAATATATTTGCAGTGGAAAATCTGCACATAGTATTTTCCGGATTGCCTCATCTAGTTAACTTGAAAACCTTTCCATTTCTGACGGAGCTTTTGATCATATCTCAGAACTTGGCAAAAATTTCCCACCTAGATTCCGTTCCAAATCTTAAGAAATTGTGGATATGTGAGTGTAAAGTTACAAAAATAGAAAACGTGGACGTTTGTGAAAACTTGGAAGAACTTTATTTGTATGACAATGCAATAAGATCAATTGAGAATCTTGAGAATTTGGATAAGTTACGGGTATTATTTCTGAACGATAATCGAATAGAAGTTATGCAGGGTTTATCCACTTTGGAAAATCTAGAGCATCTGAATCTCTCGAACAATACCATAAATAGCATTGATATTCAGTTGAAATGCAACTCCAAGTTGTCAACTCTGTGTCTATCGGGGAATAATCTGGACAATCTGCAGAATGTTCTACGCTTGAAGTTTCTTCCCAACTTAACTTCATTGACGATTAATGAACCAGGATTTCGGAAAAACCCGGTGTGTGAAAATCCAAATTTACCCCTTGTTCTTCTGTTCTTTCTGCCAAAATTAATCGAATTAGATAATGTAATAGTGAACAGTCCTGAACTACGAAATTCAATCGAGTGTATATTAGCTACCAAACAAAGTTTCTACATGATGAAATCACAGTCAATACACAGCCACTTTGAAGACTTGAACAAAACTTTGAAGGCAGCCTATTATTCAATTTCTACAAAAATATTTGCACAAATCCGCGGCCTAGACAAAAGCATGCGGTTATTACAGTTCCGGCGATCTCACACGATGAAAGGTGAGGCCAATTTGGGAGACTTAGATAGAAGTCTGTGCAGCTCGTGGATTAAAGAACTGAAACTGCGCATACGTTTTTGGGAATGCATGTTAGAAAGATACAAGTTTGAGTTACAGCAATCTCTGAAGGTTACTGAAAAAAAGGAACAACTCCAGACAAAATTATGCCAAGTTGAGTTGGAAAACTTTGGTTTTATCGAAGTCACAGAGATTGTTAAAGATGGTGAGTGTTTCAAACAATGCAGCGATATTTTCGCCTCAAAAATATGCTGTAATGAGCTTTGGCCGATAAGCATCATCGGGGTGAAAATTTTACGGATATTTAAAATTGTAAACAGGCTCTTGCTTCGAAACTTTGAAGAAGATGGCGTTCTAAATGCAGACGATACTGGAAAAAATGTCATGCACAATGAAGACTATAAACTGCATCAACTGAGACAGCAGGATTATGTACTGTTTGTCAGACCGGATGAAAACAACGAGCTAGAAACCTACGTAGACCTTATTCAATCAGGAAAACTGTCAAAATGTACAGATCGGTGTTTGACGCACTGTTTGCACAAGGCAGACGAAAAAAACCTGAAGGAGCTGAGGGCTACACAACATGACATTATGCAGTGGAATCCAAAACAGTTCATATCTTTACTTATTTTGAGGATTTGGCAGGAATCAACGTCACAGACGATTGTGCCTGTACTAGAAGATGAACCCAATTTGAGCCACTTCAAAAACAACGAAAGCTGTGCCGAATTCAAAACTTTTAACGAAAGAGTGCAAGATACATGTAGACATCGGATTAAAATTTGGAAATCCCCAGACCATCTTCCACTGCTACCAGAGTTCATCATAGATGTTCAGTATATGAATAAATTGGAGTCTACATCACCCTTCTACCAAATACTGACAGGGAACAATTCGAAATTCGTCTTACCCAACTTGTCAGAAGGCACAAAAACAGATCTGTTGATTCTGAAGCAAATTCCCGCAAAATTTCTAAAATCTATCCCAACTGGATTAACAGAAGAAACTCTTGAAACGTTCATAGAAACTCGATCGCCGGGAAAAGCTGAAAACACGATTCTTGTGGTGATTGATAAGTGTCGAATTCGTTTACCAAATCTTCAAACATTTACCAATTTGAAAGAAATTCAACTGAATCATTGTAATCTTCGAAAAGTTCCCCCGGTATTTGGGTTAGCTGTACAAGTTTTGAACCTGAGTCATAACAGCCTCAGAAACTTGAATACACTGGGCAGTCTACCTGCACTTAAAGAACTAGATGTAAGCTTCAATCTACTAACAGATTTACCGGAAGAACTGAACAACATACAGTCCCGTTGCAGCAACTTAGAAGGACTTTGTTTGAAGCATAATCCATGGAAAAAAGACAAACTAATGCGAATATTTACGCTGACAGTTTTACACAATTTGACTTCAGTGGATGAAATCCCTGTTACGCAGTTGGAGCGAGATGAAGCAGGGCTGCAAATAAGTAAACAAAACATGACATTGGCATTAATTAGCGGTTCCGTTTCCACTTTTCAAGTTACAAGTGAAAGTTGCTGCTATTTTACAATTGACGCGGTTGCGGATTACCTTCTTCACTGGAACCTAACTTTTCCCCTATCCAAAGATTATATTAGCTGGAACAGCATAATATCCTTATGTCTTAAGGGAATTAACTTACGATCGGTACAAGAAGAAATCGTGCTTCTAATAAACCTCCGGTTCGTATGCTTAGATGACAATTATCTAACAAACTTGGACAATTTATCTGTTTGTCAAAATTTAGAAGAAATTTCCGCCCACGATAACTGTTTGACCTCTGTTGAGAAACTTGGAATTCTAAAAAAGCTACGCCGACTTCTCGTAGGAAAAAACTTTCTTACGTCCTTCTTTGTTCCAGAAGAAGGCCAATTTACATCTTTAGAAGTACTTGTACTACAGAGCAATGGTATAAAACTGCTACATGAACTGTCTGCTTGTTACAAACTCAAAGAATTATATGTTGGACATAATAACATAACAGAGTTGAAGGCCATCATGAACTTGAAAAATTTAACCGACCTAACGACAATTGACTTATTTGGCAATCCTATTACAAAAGAGTTGAAAGACTACCGAGCCAGACTAATTCATTATTTCAAGTGTTTAAAATCACTGGATGGAAGAGAAATTCAGTCAACGGAAGTCACACAATCCAAGGAGCTACTGGAAGGTCACCTATCTCATGAGTTTTTGATGGAGAAGCTTGAACACGACAATTTCACAGAGATCACTTGTCTCGATCTACAAAGCTGTGGTATAAAACTTGTTGATTTTTTGAATGTAAATGCTTTTATGAGACTACAAAGTGTAAACCTAGAAAAGAATAATCTATCTTCCTTTGGTGGTTTAATATTTTTGCCCCAAATCAGAATACTTTGTCTGACTGAAAACAACATAGACTCCTTATTTCCTCAACACATATGTACACTTGCTACAAGTAAGCATACAAAAATTACTGACGGAATTGTCCAGCAATATTTGACATTGTATCATTCTACGCAGCCAATCTTTCCTTTTCTGCAAGTAATTCACCTGGCTAAAAATCAGATAAAGTCACTACAGCCTTTTCAGTTCCATCGCATGCCCTCCCTGAGGTCGTTGTTTCTTCAGAACAACGAAATTACCAGTGTAACTGGCTTGGAAGGTCTACAACAAATGCGAGAACTTGTTTTGGATGGAAACAAAATAAAAGAAATTAGTGGTGTTTCATTCCTGTATAACTGGTCCTTGCAGGAAATTCACCTTGAGTATAATCGACTTCGTGGGTTGCAGCAGCTAAATGGAGTAGAAACCCTGGAACGCTTATACGTTGCAGGAAATAAGTTAACAGACTTGAATGATCTAGAGAAATTTGCAGAGTCACAAAAACAGTTAATGGAAATTTCATTAATTGATAACCCCATTACAATGAAGCGGTTACACCGCATGATTTTAATTCATGGCTGTAGTCGAATACAAATAATCGACGGACTTCCAGTGAGCTCTGAGGAACGTGAAAGGTGTTCAGCATTCTACGCGGATTTGGAACTGCAAAATTTAATCAGCTCAAATCCGTGCATCCAAAACTCACCACTGAATTCGCAAATCATGAAAAGTTTTCCAACGACGGAGCCCGCTCTTGCTGGAATACGTTTCAAGAAGCCAGCACTGCCAATTTTACAGCAACCTGGTGCAAGTTTGCCTACAAAGTGCAGCGGTAAAACAACCTATTGTTGTGTTAATGCTGGCGGTCAGGTAGACAAAGACGAAGCGGTTGCCATTTCAACGAAGTCCCCGAGAGCACTGCAAACGAAACACTCACGTATTTTCACATTACACGGAAAAAACTGTGAACAAATTTCCTCCATTGGTTTAAATAACAGCAAACATTCACCGCAATGTTTTCCTATGGGTTCTGCAAGGATAGAACCTGAATTTCACATTCCCGGTATGTCTATCCTTCCAGTTAAAAATGCACTTAATTTGACAAATTGCCCGAAATTTGGGCGCATAATTTCTCCAGCGGAAAAAGATTTATATTCACGTTCAGTAATGCAACAGCGTCAAACTAGATGATTCCACTTTGAATGTACAATGATTGCCATAATTTTGAATGTAAATATTTCACAGAGAAATATGAACTTATTAAAGTTGGATGACGATAACGCATATTCGATTTATGCAACCTGAGGGGTAACGCTTTCTCTCCTGTTTTGATAAACTTTGAGGGAACGGTAGTACACTCTTCCAGCACTGATAAAACTTCTTGCCCTTCTGAACTGAAACCCGAACACGAGGCCACTGATTATAAGTAGTGGGTCAGAAAGAGCGTACACATCTAACCTTCCGACAATTTGAAAGAACTTATGTACACCGATGAAACCAATGAATCTCAAGTTCCGCGTGACCTGTTCTTTTAAGTATTGTACGGGTGTGCGGTTACATTTTGCCTTTTACTGCCACGATAACGCTCACTCTTAGAGTTGTAGCTTGCATTCTGCATCTTTCCTACCGCAGATCAACTAGACTTGGACATTCGGCGAAGACAAACTGCGTATTATTACCATTGATGTCCAAAGAGCGTAAAAGCAAGATGGATGTCAAAAATGTATGGTGACCTCATTGGCAATTTCGCTATTTCTCTGTGAAATTTATCGGCGATTAGAAATAAATCTTATATGTCTACGGACAAACTCGGTTTCTGCAGATGCTTTTTCGAATTATGAAGGTAAAATTATCAACTGGTGAGTGTATTCCGGAGACGATTTTCAGACTATCGGTTAGCGCACCCGGTGTATCGCTGGCAAAAGAAAACCCACTGGGCTTGTTAACTGGAAAATATACCCAACTGCGTAACATCTGCACTGGACCTCTTCTTAGAACAAGCGAAACTATTGCCAATTTTGTGGCGGTCAATCATATTCATCCTGCCCGGCAGTCGCGATCACTGGGAATTAGGCAGCAACACACATTTTGAAATATGACCAATCATGCACGGCGTAAATTCAACAGCTCTTTTTTAATTTGACTGGTGTATCCTGGAAGGTACTAGATTTGGTCTATGCTTATGGCGAACCGAAATAATAGCACGTAGAGTTCTATTGACCGAAACCAGTAAACTGACCCACGCACTTTTAAAAAGATCTACTAGTTAGTGTTCAACTTACCTCGTGTCAGACGTGATGAACTCATCGCATTCAAACTACAGCAACGATTGATACCTAGCTATATTTAGATTACTTGGCCACCTTAATATTGAACAGGTAATCGGTTTTGTTGCTTGAGACCGGTAATTACGGGGGAGCGCTTTGTAGCCAAGACGAAGGCTCTAACATCAATGAAACAGCGCACGACTATTCTTGACAGCTGTCAAGAACTCCCAATATTTTATTAACTTGCTTGTTTATTTGTTCACAGGGGTTGTGTATATGACAATGGGTTAGGGTGGCTAGGGCCGTCACTTAACTCAGCCATAAAGCGATGCATCCTAGAGGAGTAGTACGGTGGCAAATTTTGAAAACCAGCAAAAGAAGTCTATGTGTAAGGATTAGGACTGATGAAAGTGCAAGCATACCATTGAGTAAAACACGCCGCTATCTCGGATAGAGTCTGTAGCATATTATTCGAATGAATACGAGGAATCCGACCGGGTAGGCGACGTTTCCACATTGTGATCAACAACATCTTCAGGGTCCCTATTTTTTAAAATCACGCGGTCATTCAATCACCAAGTGGTTGTATGAAATTTCAATGTTCTCACTGGGTGAAGTTCCATACAACAGACGGTCAGCTGGCATGGGCAGTGCGTGACCTAGTCATGGCAGACCGTGAGGCGCGATTAGCCGATGGACTGATTCAGAATTGTGCACAGCTTTTTGAAACCAGATGCTCACAGGTTACACAGTGTTTTTACCTAGTCTAGTGAACTTGAAATTGAACTTAAGTCTGTGGTTTTGAAAGCGTAAGACATGGCTTCAGCTTTCACTCATAGAGTATGCACTAAAAGTTTAGTTCAGGTTCGATGCATCTGTGTAAATTTGGCGAATTGAATACTGCGTTAAAGTACGAGGCCTTGGTCAAGCCTGCTAAATTTATATTAACCCAAATTCCACACTGCTCACCAGCAGTAGCGATCTTTCAAGAAAACTGATGCATTTCTTAACCAGTTTTCCTAAACCAAACAATTTGCCGTGTTCACGGACTGAATAGTGACATCGCCAAAATCGGTAAGCTCTAGTATTCAATCGCTTGTGGAAACTAATTAACACATAACGGCGTTAGCAGCGCTTTTTACTGGCTACGTTTATCCACCAATCGGTAGCTAAGTGCATACGATGAGTCTAGACTACGTAGCCTACTGTGAGACTAGCGGACATAGAAGTGAGCAGCGACTTAATAGACTGCAAGTAAGTTCAGTTATTCATCTCGGACTTATTGAAGTCGGTCGAGAACCTCTACTGCACACATCTGTTACACCGCATCAGCTACGGTAGGGATAACGCGTTTCTGGCAACTGACGACGGGTTAACATAAACTACGCACGTTACTATAAACTTCGATTATCGCAAGACAATGGGACTGACTATGTGTCTACACATTCCTTCCAAACGTTCTCGACACCTTTATCCGTCGATGAAATCTACCTGATGTCAGCTAAACGGCAAAACCTACTGAATAATGATTCAAACTAAGCTGCAGAAAAATAACTTGAAAATAACTTATCTATTTTCACTGCAATAATCTTGATTGTTTTTTGTGACGATTTTCCATTCACTCAGCGTCAAACTAGTATTTCGAAAAATTCGGGTCTGACCATCTAGCTGAAAATACCTTTACTTTGTAAACTGTCGAAAGGAATTTGCAGAAACGGTGTACTGTGTTTTCACTGAACAGTGTCAAATTACGAAGAGATTTACAGTTTGCTCTAAGCTTCGGAGTCTTGGTGATTCAACAGAATCAGCGACCCATAGTTTTAGGATAACCCTTCATTCTGAATCAGGCAGAGTGCTTCAAAGATGGATTTACTACTGACAGGAGATGCTGTAACTTCCGTGGTTGAAGAAGTTTCAACAAGAAATCACTTAGCACTGCATTGAACTGTAAGTGATTAAAAAACGTCATAACTCGTAAACGACGAATAATACTTACATATTGGAAAGTGTGGAGTATAGCTTACTATGAACGGTAAGTCAGTGAACCTTGCAGATCAGGTTTTTGACCGACGTCTGTGAAACGTGGAACAATTGGTAGTGGACATGCTGTTGTTAAATAGTGTCAATAGTACTGTCCTTGCCACCTTCGGAACGTCTACCCAAGTACATGTTCTAGCAAAGCGACCGCGCTAACCAGCAACTAAGCTAGCAACTGCGAGAGTCTGCGAGTGTCAAGTTTGTTAACAGGAAGCATGACATCCAGCTCTTAAGTCCCATTAATCCACCATATAACCAGGAACTTTCATGCAGATTAAACCTAGATCTAATGAAACCAGTTGAGCCGTGTCACGGTCAGTGATGAGTAGCCGTAGGGTTTGACTTCTGTGCAGTGAATAGTTCTCGCTCCTCGTCGTTACACACTTATACATACACATATGTGTATATTTCAAGAACATTTCAGCTGGCTTCCCGTCAATATCCAACTCGGATGAAAGGTTCTCAAATAGGCTAAAGCTGACAGCTCATGAGCTCGACAGAAATGCACTTGTACGATGAAGTGGCAAGAAACCAGGAATAAGACTGATTGCACATGTGCAACAACCAGTGACGCAAAGTGAGATGTATAGGTGAACAAGGAGGTGTGGGATATATAACCTTGTTATTTTGATTTGAACTGTGGTGAGACAACTTTCAGGTCACTAATGATTGTATAAAAAGCGAGTGATGAGTCCAGTTCTCACACCCGTATAAATCGCATAGCAAGTGACATAAACACTACACAAGAAAATCACGAAAGGATGTGAAAATGAAAAATCCAAGGAAAACATACAGTGGCTGCTTGTCTGGCAGAATCACGGCAGTCGGGGCGTAAATCAGCTGCTTTTGTATACATTTGTTTGGCTAATTCCTGACAATCAACATGGCTTTCACGAATTAGAACAGTGGAAATTTCCGCTATTCTAAGTCAAATTGAACGCTAACTTTGAACTAACTCAGTGGCCGGACATCAACGGATTTTTTAAAATCAATGGGGGAAACTCCATCAAAATGACTCAATTCGCATGATTAACTGAGACTGATTGCGGTGATTGTCAAACTAATCATTTTGGTATTAGCTTTTTTATTCCCCTTTTATCCGTTCTATCGATGCGCGTTTCCCCTCATCGGCAGATACAACCGTTAATTATTTAGATAAAGAAACTGCAGGGATGCCCTCTTTTAGTGATAAAACCGGTATTTCTCTGGTCTCTGCCAGGGTATTCAAATCTGCAGCGTTGTAGTTCCACTTAACTGCTGCTTTCAGATGTTGGGTTATCAAGTTTAACAACCTGTCTCCTTTGCACGGTGTACTGGGAACTCAGGTCTGCCTTAGCACAACCGTTGCCAAATTTCTTTTCTTTGCATTTTTATCCGCAACAGAGGTGCCGAAAGGAACTGATATGTCCTGGAGACCGATAACCCCGGCCAAACGGAAAAGTGTTTGCATAAGGTGATCGGTATATTATGTTTCATATATGACTGATCACACGCAATGAAGAAGTAATTGAAAACGTCGTGTCAGCTACAGAAGTCAAGAACGTGCGAATTGAATATGAATCACGACTGACAGAGACTGTCGCAGTCTCATGGACTTTCTGGTCAGCGCCTTTCAAAAATGAGCATCAGACTCGAGTTTAACCCCTGTTAGAACCAATCAACAGTGCACATTCTCGCCACGACCCGGACTAGAACTCCGGTACGGCTTCATGAGACAACCCTGTTGACCACTGGGACACTGACCTCAAATCAGACGTGAATAAATCACCGTATGTGAATGCTCAGTCACCTTCGCTTGTGAGTAATTATCGGGTTGTCCGATTGCCTCGTGAGAAGATACAGTAACTGTCTTTTTAACTTCAATCATTACCCACATCATCAGGACTTCTCTCCGAGTTGTGATCACTGAAGTCAAGAACTTGTTGAGCGATAGTTCAATTACTCGTGAGTAGTGTGACATTTTGGTTTTGTACGAGCATGCTCCATCAAGAATGAAACTCGAGTAAATATTTTTTCCCGAGAGAGGTCGACTGGCAAGTCTATGGGAATGCGACAGCTGATTTACAATTCACATGAAGTTTATAGCCACTTACCGCTCACCAGAAGTCGAGAATAACAGAGGATACTGATAGGACTGAGGTTATCTAGCTGTGGAGTGTTGTTGGGGAAACTTGTGAGCATTCATAAGGTGACTGAGAGAGTCAAAATATAGTTATTCACTTAACACAGATCCTGTCTCAGCTGCATTTATCAAACTCGCAGGTAGGAAAGAAATGTGAATACGTAAGATTCCAAGTGGTTTCAGTCTTGGTATAATTTGAATATGACTTCATTAGCTGAGAGGTAACATTTCGAAATATGACAAAATAAACAAGACTTTCGATGAAGTCAACGTATTTATTTGCTAACATTTCATCAACCCAAGTTCGGTTAGTAAAGTTCCAGAGTGTTGCAGCTGTTTCTCGCATATTATACTTGATCAAATTTGATTATTTGCAAACTATTTCGAAGACAGTCGCTTCAAAGAGACCCAGATGTCCAAATGATTCTGATACTGATAGGCCAATTCTACACCTGCACCCAGTGCATAGCTATAGGTGATTACATTTTCAATCAGTTTGTGGTGTTCCATATTATATGTATTGAGATTCGAAATCCCCCTCCGACAAACTTTGTCTACTTTGCCTTATTCTGAACAGTTTAAGATCAACATCGCTCAATGACGTTCTTTAGATGGACTTGATGTTTTGTGACTATTTTTAGAAAGCAGAAACCACTTGTTTTCAACGAACAATGCAGTTAGCTTTAGTAATGTACAGGCGGAAAAAAAACCAGATTAACTACTGCAACAGATCAAACAAACTAGGTACTCGAAAAGGTTGCCAGCACTCATGTGAGGCAGGCGTTTGGCAAAAGTTTTGCAACAACAGCATACAACGGAATGATGAGGTTTGGACAACTATGGCTATTAACCTTGAAACAAATGTTACATATACTAATTGATGGTTACGGTGTTTCTGAGTCCTCCTCGAGATCGATTTTCAGTGCATATGTGCAGTATTTCGTTCTTTCACAAAGTATCCGTTAAGTGGTGCTAGACGGGAATCAGAAATCCAAACAACTGAAAGACTGCACCTACAGTATGCAAAAATTCTGACTTGCTCCGTAGAAGGTAAAACAACACTTGTGAGGGCAAGTCGCTAGAAAGACGTGAACAAGTTAGGAGTGTTTTTGACACAAGTGTTGCTCGTACATGAACACACGTGCGAACAAACAAATAAGCAGGTAGCTGTCATCTCACACATAAAGTGGACATCAAATAAACCATACCAGCCTGTACAAACTGGAAACATTTTTACATATCGTACAGAGGGCAGACTGGGTTTATCTGCAGGCAATCAAATGCTCAAAACGTTTGAAACACTGATTGAAGTTGTAGGTTATGTAAGAGGGTCTTTGTGTGGATTACTAGTTCAGCTTGTTCTATAAAATTGCACGAAAGCTGAACTTGCGTGATTCAAACCTAAATACCTTCACTCAGATCATCACGTATTGTATTGCTACCGTTTTCGCAACATTAGCAAATCACCCAAACGAAAATCACATTCAACTAGACTCTTCCCGATCTGTGTTATACCTAAAATGTCTCATCTACTTGAACAATAGGATAAAGGATTTCGAGCGGATTGGTGCGAAAATGATTAGACTCACTGTTACACGCGTCAGAGTAAATAAGTTGCCTGAACATAAACAACCACTAAGCACAACACATTTGCTGAAATACCATAAATAAAACCCCAAATTGTGTTTAAACTCAATTCGGGTTTAACACAGGTTCAAAGGCCAGTTTGGCTGCGATACCGTAAACCGTAAATTGCGATGATTTACAGCAGACGTCTGTAAAAATGTGTGCATAAAGTAGTACAAGATAGCTTACAACAACCAGAGTTGGCGTGATTCAAACCATCAGGTAGGGGAAATCACCCTCATTATAAACGTTCTCTACTTTCTCCTACGGGTAGTGAGTGAATATCTGTTTCTCTGGAATACCAAGGTCACTTTTCGTTGAATCTTTGTTCCTCAGTACTGACGGCTTACGCCATGTTCGATGAAAGCCAGTCAGCAGTTATTACCTGATTTGAAAAGGAAGTCGGTTCTGGCTTCGAGATGAGCATTACTTCACCATATCTGGTATGTTGACCTGCCACAGCTGAATCATTATCATTCTACTGCACTGTGGAAGCACTGTTTAGCTGCAGAAATCCCGGGGTGCACACAGACAAACTAAGGTCAGAAGAACGAGGCTCTTCAAGTCTATGGATCATCATGGATAGACATATGAGGCTAGATGCACTTTGCAGACTAGTTTGAGAACACAGAAGGCTCACCGCAGATTTAATTTAGAAATCGGTCTGCTTGGTCATTATCTCGCCATAGATAATGTGGGCTTTCTGAATCAACGCGTACCTTGGAGAAGTACTAATCAAGTATGTTGTGACGGCATGAACAGAAATTAAAATATTATCTGTGAATACGCAGGTAACCGAAGCGGACTGACAGTAAGTTTAACTTATACAAACTCATATCAGCGTAAAAGTGGGACTTATCAACGACATACGATGAACGGCTGGCAATGCGGACGTAAACTAACGTGGGTCAAGTCAGCGTTCCCAATGCCCATGAAAAGGTTATAGACACCTTACTTTTCTTGCGAGCCTCATTAATATGTAGTCTGGAGTAGCGGAATTAGTAATCCGTGTTCCGTGACTACTTTTCAACATATGTGGAAAATACACTATCATTCAGGTCACAACGGAGTCAGTAACCTCATCAGGACAATTCAGCAGTTGTTACAGTTTTGAAAGCAGATAGGATTATGCACTTAATTCATGTCTAGTTAGGGCACCTTCCCAACAGAAGATCCAAAGACAGAATGGCTCGCATGTTTCCACTATCGTTCGACAGCTCTATTTGGCCTGGCCTTTTATTTACGAATTCTGGCACTTGTGTGTTTGCCGACTTACTAGTCTCAAGGGTTTCCCAACCTGGCTAAGCTTAATTTGTCCATGGGCCAATGGATAACTGGATTTCCTTTGCGAAGGAATAAAATTTTGTTACGCACAAAGTGTGGTTTGCTGTAGCACTTTCTGAACGTTTTCGGCGGAATGTGATTTTTACCCATGACTTCCAGTTCGTATTTGAAACGTAAGTCATCTATTTGGGGCCAAGCCAATGGGATTTTAAAACTGCCTATTCAATCAGACTCAAATTTGTCGTCTAAATACGTGATAGAATCTAACTGATGAATCTAGTAACCAACACATCCTGTTCCCTTCGTGCTTTGTTGGACATGGCACTGATAAGTAACGAACCCATCATTCATTTTTGATAAGTAAACAAACGAATTTTTACGGTGGTTTTAAAGAATTTCTCGTCGGAACTTTCAACTCAAAGGATCACTTAATTTAAGAAACACTCCAACCTCTTTTGGGGCTGATACGACTACTCAACATTTGCTTCGTTCACTTGAAGTACCGGATGGATGTCGTCAAAAGTGATATTCCAGGCGTTTTTTGAAAGGCATATGTTCAGCATCCACGTTGGAAGCAAATGACCTAGTGATGTGAGAAACATCTAGAACACAAAAACCACCTTTAAAAATGTGCTTTTGTTAGTTTATTTATGGTAATGAGTGAAACGTTCAAAGCAAATTTATGGTGGGGTAATCATTAACATTTTGATTTACGACGATTTATAATTGTGGAGTGTAAACATACCAGCATCATGTAGTACGTTAAATAACCCAGCTAAATGAGTGACATGGCCCTAAAGTATTGTCGCGTGCTGTAAACGATAACAAAAGCAGTGTCATTTTCAGGCAAAACTTTTAGCAATTAAGCCGTTTATTTCTGTCCAGTCATGCAAGTTTCTCGTATGAAAATCCACAACGCATAAACTACTGGTATTTGGCGAAGGACACCAAACGAACGGTGCACAAATACAGGAAGCTATAGCGAACAGAGATGGAATGTAGTGTGCTTGCCACGTTTGGTCCACATTGTTAGCGGCTTTGTTAGAGTGGACAGCTATTCACTTCATAGTTCATACGAAACAGAGTACGATGAACAATGTTACAGCGGACCAGTCCACAATCGCTTGAAGATACAACACCATGGTTGGGCAACATTTGCGTCGTTACATGTCATGTTATCAATACGGTTCTTTGCTCATTATTAGAGTCGTCAATTTGCAGCACTCCATGAGCCATTCTGTTCAACCACTGACACACGTTACGTTATGAACCTGTGCACTTGATATGAATAGTAACTGGTTGCTAAAAACAAGGGCAAGTTTTTCCTCTCGTTCTCAAGCATATGAGTTTGGGATTAAAGTACAGATCCTAGAGTGAGTTGAAGTTCCTAATTCTGAGTGATGCGCTCATCCATTTCTTGGCCTCTTATGTGTAATACGAACGCACTAACTTTCATTACAAAACTCAACTTCGGTTACACAGTCCCAACGCTTATTTTTAGAGCTGAACAAAGTTGTGTTAAAATAATCTTGGAATCGCGTTTGATTGTCTTACTGTGAATCAGTTTACACGAGCCAATCGCCTTCTGTGTGAACATTTCATGGAAGTACCATAAAAAGCATAAAACAACAAAACGGACGTAAAGGAGATTTCTCAGTTATTGCTGCATATATGTCCCTTTAATCTGGGCAGACATACGATGCACTGAAGTGATGGGTGCGGCAATTTGTGACTGGGCCGATAGAGATGGAAAGTTTACAACGAATTAATATTCGAAAACCGTTTCAGGCCTCATTTTGGACTAATCGCATCTGCATAAGACTGGAACCAGCAAGTTAGCGTCACTTGTGATGTTTAAAAATCATCTATATTACAGCGCCATCATCACACAGATTATGAGATCAAAACAGTTTCATCAAAGTAGTTACCTCTTTACAATCAAAATCTTACGAAGTCCAATATAATTCTGGCTAATTTCTCCTGTATTGTTATTCTGATCGGAGCCACACAATTCTATTTCTTCATTGTTTGGTTTATGGCAGCAGGTGAGCAAGTCATACATTGTAGCAAGTAGCCAGGTTCATTAGCTACGTATTTGTTTGCATGCACCAAAAGTCACTAACAGTGTTCCTTAGTAATTTTTCGTACCTAGCAACTCCTGTTCCCATTCTATCAATTTTTAAAATGGTAAGTACCACCGCTGTCCTACAGTTATTTCAGATATACATAGTCACAGGATGAGAACTGTTGAGCTCCACTTTTGACAGGTGTGTGTACATCAACATTAGAAGTGAACTGTTCACAAATGCTCATAGATTCTATGATTCATTCCATATTCATTATCGAATGACCTGTAGAGAGTCGTCCACACCAGTGTTATCCGAATTAACCTCGCTGCTAAGGTTTAGATTGACAGCGGTCACTACACGACAAAAGTTCGTTTTCATCCTCCCCCTATGCTATGCATAGAAGGTGGGGACTGAATAACCTCTTCTCGCACGATGGATTAATAGCCATGTCGATACTCTGCTTCAGTGGTTGGGCCCTTGCGGTGCTGACCGGTGGTAGGTAAGCCGAATCAGTCACTACGGTCGCTGTCTTGTTGGCTTTAACACAGTTTGTAAGCAGTGGAAGTTTTCGTTGAGATTTATGGACCAGCGTACAGATAACTCAACTTCAGTGTTCAAGCCAACTGTATATCGTATAACCAGGTCTGGGTGACGTTCACACAATTGCGCACTAAGTGCGGTAGTGTTTCGTTTTATTCCAGATCAAAAGTGTCAGCTTGTGATTTGTCCTTTAGTACTCTACGTCCGTCATGTGCACAGTGGAGTGTTACCCACTGTATATATTTTGCCAGGAACTACGGAGTGCAATCAGGTGTCAGTTAATCAATCTTTGGAATCATGCTGAACCTGAGGGACAACAACCGTGAACGTGGTGTGGGAAAGGCAGTTCCAAAAACTCTTTTACAGCCTTATATTTAACGGTCAGCTGCAGGAAAAAAAATTGGCTTGTTTACTTGGTCTTTCATTTTTGGCACTTCGTGATGGAAAAGTTTACTGCATCTTCTAGAGTAATGTGTTTCTCAGTGTGAGCTTACCATCCTAACTTGTGATCACAATCCGATGATAGACATTAACGAGATTGCTCGTCACCACTTATACATGTGTACGTGCCACTTAAACTAAAATAGTTCTCTGCTGTTGGCCAGTCAGATGCAACTTAATACTGGCTGGTGAGATAGCCCAGTAAACGTAACGGTTGTGACAATGTAGACTTCTGTTTAAACGCACTTCAACGTTATCTGGTTCAGTTTGTTGGTGGGCGTTGCTCTGAAAATGTAAGACCTGTGCTATACTTTATCAGATGATTTACTTTTGGGGTTAATAAATGTTTTAACGCAATACACACAGTCATGGCATTTGACCAGTTATTTAGGAACCCTAATCATGGAAACACTTTAATAGTATGAAACTGTAAGATAATCATTTAAGCCAGTCTACTGCTTACTACATGCTTCGGGGATATTGTTACAAGTCTTCAGGAACGTAGTTAGGTTTCGCTTTTTGTTCAATTGTCTTGTCGATTGCTGCCAACATTTCACTATTTTGTCCGCCTGAATTTTTGCCCTTTCTATCAGTATAATTCTAGCTATACAGGTTTCTAATGAATGGTTTCTGTCGGCTTTTCGAACAGTTTACGTAAACTCTGCAATTGTTGCTTTCATGCTGCGTTCATAATACGCTCACAATAATGTATGCTCATAATAAATGCTCAAAAGTTCTCACAGACCTTAGGAAAAGCAAGTAGTTCGTGTATTCAGGAGGTGCCTTTCCAGCTATGGATTATACTTCTGTGTGCATGACAGATATTTACCAGGATAAATTTGTGAGGCGGTCATCCCATTTAACTGTATCACTTTCTTCTCACTTTGTACTTGCATATTCTTAGCAGTGATACAATCACCCTACGCTGAGTTTAGCAGGAAAACTCTACCATGCACTTTTACACTCCTAACTAAATATCGAACAAACGACCGCCTGTACTAACCGAAATGGTCCCACAGTTGATTACACTCTTTGTATGTACGTAATTTTTACACCTAAAAAAGCATCTGTTTCAAATTCAGTCTTGTAGTGCTCATCGGTGATGCTCACTCTTGTCTAAGAGCGCGGCTGGGCGTTTGCATCTGATAACTTGAAAGTGTCGTTTACGCAGTGGCCAAAAAGATTGCTTTGTTGGAGCGTAGCCAAACGTCAAACTTGGTTGTGACATGCAAATTCGTAATTCGCGGAAACTAACAAGAGCGCAGCACTAGTATATTTATCTTGTGATGGACAGTTCTGCAGACAAAACAGTGGTCAGCCATCAGTGAGTAGCCATCCACTGTACAATATGCAGTTGGGTCACAAGTGTGTTTTCAATAACAGAAAATGCAAATACTGTAAATTAGAAAACTGCACAACACTCACCAACCAAAAGTGCCTGCCGAAAAAGCTTTTTAACAGCTTTCAGACTGACGTTGATTTTTGACAAGCTATCCAAGCAACCTGAGCAAGATGTCTGACTCAGTTCTTACCAAGGAGATCGTCAATTCAATAGAGTACGTTGGTGACCGTATTCAAAAGAAAACTGGGAGTAATGAAGAAGTTTAAAAGTGTTCATTACCACAGTGATACGAGAATACCGACACTGGGGTTTCTGCTCAGCTGTTTTTCTCTTTTTATAGTCTTAAATGAGCGGCCACAGGAGATGACATATGCGAATTGGTGAACCGGAACGTGGACTGGGGTGCAGCGAAGTAAACAGATTGCGAAGGTTACATTTGCATTGATGGCACGGTCGTGCTGCTGGGTCAGCTGAAGGAATTCTAGATTGCAAGATTTAGATCTTAATTTACAAGCAACTATTGGGTGCTCTAGAGTAATTACAAAATTGTGATATGTCGAAGTTGCCAAAAGTTCAACTGGAATCATCAGTTCTGGATGGTATCAAGTTAGACAGCGCATCCTGCATGAATTTCGTTGGATGTTGGGAGGACATGGATGTTGGCTATAAGTATCCGTAAGATCATACGTTACTTCGATAACTTTTGAAATCGAAAGTGTACTCGTTTTCACATTCATTTTCACATCCAACCACTTTTATGGAACAGGATACATTAGTTAAAAATCGCTCTCCCTCAACAAACTTTTGAAAAAGAAACGAAGTAATATTGGTCCCTCAGGACATAACTGAAATTATCATCACCATTGCAATCAGAGTAGAGGAAACTTTCAAAAAGTTACGTCTGCGTGTTTGAAAGGCACCAGTTTCATAAATTGACTTCCATGCAAATTAAAATCGTTCTTTTCAAAAAAACATGGGAAAAAGAAATTGAGAAAATTCTGGAATAGTTCAGTGTGCCCTTCGTCGACTACCTTGTTGACCAAAATGGACCTGAAGGAACGAGAGCTACAACAGATGGTGAATGATGCAATGCATGTTAGTTCAACTTCGAACAAACCCCAGTTGTCAGTATTTATCATTGAATCGAGATCGCGTGTTGTATTAGCCAGGTAAATATATGTGCCGTTAGGTTCTACCTTTGCCTACGCGGCTCAGAACAATGTAATTAAATGTGCCCCTGAAGTTTGAAGTGTAACGGCCTATCTCAGTTTCATTTTTGTACACCCTGAGGAAAGTGAGAACTTCGATCATGCAGCGAGTTGAAGTCTATACGATACAATTCTCCCTTCGAACGTTACTAAGGTTTTACTTTCGGCGGTTATCAGATATAAGTTTCGAATTGTTCATTATTGTCTTCACTCTTAACGAGAGGTCTTCTGTGGGTGCAGTTCACTGGGATACAGGGAGATCGTAAAGAAATTTACGCCAGTCTTTCTGAGTGAACTTTAACAATTTTGCTCCACTTTGCTTCAACTTAGAAACAGATAAAAAACAAAGCTGTTTTGTTTCCGATCACTTCTCGTCTAAATGGTACTGCAATGCGTGGTTACAACCTGTACTCTGGCGAAAGTGAACATTCGAGATAATGGTAACGCGGTGTGACAAGGGCATTCATTCAGAATTCCTCACTCTGACCAATCTGATGTTGTCCTGTCAGAACAGGAAAAATGGTATTCGAACTCTGAATGGTGTGCTATTGAGATGAATCCAAAAGCATGCGTTCTGAGGCTGGTTGGTAAGGAGGATAACAGTGTTTGCAACTACTGATAATCGTACAAGCGCCTTTGTCTCCATTAATTTCAAATGAAATAAATGAATCCATCACTCTTGAAAAAATTGCTTTTTTGGTGACCGTAATTGCGCTGCAGCCCGCTATTTGGCATACCTTTAATAGGAAGATGTGGTCCCAGTGAAATAGAGACGTAGCTGAAGAGCTTTTATAGCACATCACCACTCTATAGTCCAAACCGAATCATAACATTTGGATGCTTCTTTTGATGATAGTCCGATTCACTAAGGCAAATCCTTTGGTGGTGACACTTATGGGGGCTTCTTAACAGCTAAAGGGCGCAACACATTTCAGTTTTCTGCAAAGTGTTTAAACAGACGGGTACGTGACGGATAATAGAAAATGTCTTGATTAACTGCGCTGTTTTCTGGTTCAACTTATTTTCCGGTAGCACGTTAATGGTATTCCGCCGTCAGTTTCACGTCTCATTCAATTATTCAAATTTTACCGCTAAATTCTTAAGTGATATTACTTTCAATTTGAAGAACGCCCATGGGTAAAAATCTGAACTTCGGCTAGATCAGAATCAGCAAAAGAAACAGCATGCCCATTGTATTAAACTGTATAATTACAACAAAATTTGCATTACAGAATATGAAGCATGGTGAAAAAATCTTCGCTTCATTTGTTCACGACGCCAAATTGGCGTTGGACATTGTAGGATGCGTGTTAGGCATTTGCCTGGTCACAACAACCACTATAAAGTTGCCATTGGTGACCGTTCCTCAGAAGTTTTCATCTGAAAAACAGGGCCAGTGTTGTGCCCCTGCGTGTGACGATGCTACCTACCTCGTGATCATGGAGTATTTGTTTTTGTTGCTGTCCGTTTCTAAATATAAATGACATTGCAGTTCATATATGCTTTTAATGTTGTCTTGAGAATATGTGGGTATGTTCCGCATATTTTAGGGCTTCCCAGTTGGAAATGATCTGAATACCAAAGAGATGTGCAAAGTTGTCGAATGAACAGTCGAAAATTCTTCTCAGGAGAGTTGAAAATTCATAAGTTGAAGTGATCATGAAATGGCAGAGAATATATTGCGTTATAAAATCTCCATAGATGATGTCTAAACTAGGTAGAATAAACGTGTAAAAACACCATAACTAAGTGAAAACCAACGTGAAGTCAATCAGGTGGAATGAAATGTTCAGCTGCATATCAGTACACTGGTCCTTGCCAAAAATGTTGTTCCGTTCCAAGCTATTTTCCGCGTCACAGTGTTTCAGATGTTAGCCAGCTCTACACTATTTTGGTTGCGCCCTCAATTCTGTATCAAATTGTGACCTGTTTTTTTATCCCTCTATCTGACTGTTCGATAACTTCTGATCCTATTGAACAGTCGATTCACCTTATAATCACGGTGTATGCAGTTGAGATAATATGAATTTAGGGTGTCACAGTGTGTGGATTCGAACTTTAAGCTCAAGGAATTTCGGACCAAAACTTTAAAAAAGAAGTGTTGATGAGTAGTTTGACAGATTTACATTCTAGCTGAGAACCAATTATGAAAAATTAGTGCTTCGGCTGGATTCGAACCAGCGACAGAAACAACATGCTTCAACGCTGTAAGCGATTTACCAGCTGAGCTTTCTGCAATTCTTCCAAAATGAGCCAATGAAAGTCGAAGAGCATATTTCTGAACACAACATCATCTCAATAATAAACTATTTCATTTCACAGTATGTTATTTATAGGCAACCGTGCATCCAACAATTCCGGCTACTCCGAACAAAGTTTTGTTCAATTTGGACTTGATAAACGCTTATAACTTAAGAACCAGAGAGTTGTAGAGAGGGATTTTCTACGCTATTCTGAAGATTTACCCAGGAACATGTTAAACTGTGGTTGTGTTGATAGCGGCGCTTGCGATACAACAGCAAAACATAGTGTCTAGCCTTGATGGTCTTTCTTCAGTTCACTGCTCTACTTACGGCTGCGAAACACTCGAATTACGAAATATAACTTAATGATGGCTTTGAAGAAAGGACGAACACAGCAAACTCAGGGACCTAGTTCAGTTTTCACTGCATTACTGTGGCCAACTGCAAAAAACGCATATTTTGGGAACATGTTTCTGCTCCAATCCCCAACTCTTATCAATAAGGGGTGGACAAAAACCATTAAAGAGTTTATACCGGGGGCTGGTGCAAGGAAACCATGCAAATGTTATTTAAGGTGTACATTTGGCAAGGTTGACGAACTGCAGAATTTATAATTTCAAGACCGTGTGTTTCTTAGTCATAGAAGAAGATTCAAGGTTTCAAAGGCATGCTCGATTTCAATTGTGTTAATGGTTCAAACTGCTGTCAGGCAGTAAATTGTTGGACAACAACGCAATTATGTCTGAGACAAGTTTTGCTAAAAACCCACATTCATTAAGTAATGGTCAGCCACATATCATACCTCGATTCCACTGTTTTCACTTGCACGGTATATTTCAAACGTTGAAAGAAATTATTAAGTTCATCATTCACGATGCGAAGCTGAGAAACACGTGAAGACAGTTCCAGAAATTTTTTTGACGTTCGCCAAACTACTCATTAGTAACACAACTATGCTCAGCAGTGGTGTTGGTGGGTTCCACCTTGAACTGTTTGTGAAATGCTGCCTGGTCTGTAGACCCCTTGGACCAATTGATGGAGTTCATATAAAGCAGTGAGACCCGCATTTCACCGAGTCCAAATGTTGAATTTCCGACCTCTTTGAGTCGTTTCGTAAATGAACTGGTAAAGTGCTTGCCGCGTTTGGGCATGTTCTATTTGTCGTTCGTTCGAATCCTGCGAGAGAACTGACATTTCACAAGTGGGTCGCATCTAAATAAGAAACAACACAAAAGCTTGTAACTGTTGGTAAACGAGTTAATTTAACATTATATCCCTGTTTACCCGAATAAACTTTATTTTCGAACTACCACTCTATGGGGTTAGCACATTTGTCTTGCTTTCGAACTAAATCTAGAAATCGGCCATTTATTTGCTTATTAGTGAGAAACATTCATTTTATGTGTTCGAGCGAAAACCAGTTACTCAGTTGTAATTACTAATACTGTGCCACTTCCTCTGCGCACACGTCGATGAAATTCAACTATCTTCCCATCGGCTCCCGTTGAATTGCCGGTAAAACAAAGAACTGAAGAAGAATGTTAATAGATGAACACTTCAGTACAATATTAATAAACAGTATTTCATAGGGTAAGTTGACGTAATTAGCCGCTCGAATGGTCAGGTTTATTGTAGTTATATGGTCGGTTTCGAGGTTGCCACCACTCATCGGATAACTCTCGACCGTATGTTTCTACAGAGAGAAAGCAGACATTGAAATGTGTAGGCTATAGATTACCTGCAAACCGATTAGGCAATCTTGGATATTAAAATAAACTGAGTTTAATTAACTCTTCTTTATATCACCGCTGACCTAGCGACTGCATCTAGCATGAGAAGAGCAAAGCACCTAGTTCGCCAATGAGCTACTAACTGTTAATAAGCTACAACTTTAATGTACAAATCATCTAATTGGTCCATACTTGATAAACGTCTTCTAGATGTTGACGACTACAAGCAAAACTGGGACTTTCGAACTACCCAGTATGAGATTTTCGATTACCGGAGTAAAATTGTCGCTGTCCGCGCGTTCCGGTTGAGGACAGATTCATCTAACTTGAAGAATAATATATGGAAGTGGGGCAATTAAAAATCGTCTATGTAAGTAGGTTTTTTATATGAAAAACCGAATCAATCTTCGGTAAAGAAACGTGTTGCGATAAACTGCAAGGTTCTGTACACAGTGAGAAACTACTTTTGTTCGCCAACACGTTATTGACTACGTGTTTTTCTTAGATCGGTGTGGACAAGCCTGAAGATTATTTATTGATGATTCTGAGAAATATGAGCGGAAGTTGTGCGCCAAACTTACGGTTATACCCATTTGAACACAGACGAAAATAATTTGAGACGGATTTTATTGTGTTAACTGTCTTAACGCCCTGAGCCTCAGAAATTTGAAACGTGTGGGAGCGTTCATATATAAACTGAATACCACTCAAAATTGATTGCACCGGTCGCATTCCCATAGAATTCCCAATCGGCCCGCTTTGAAAAACACTAGGCTTATGTTTTGCTATTGTTAAACCTAACCAGTAGTCAGAATATTGCTCAAAAAGTTCATGATTTCAGTGATCACAACTCGAAGAGAAGTCCTGATGATGTGGTTAGGGATCAAAGTTAAAAGCACAGTTACTGTATCTTCTCTCGAGGCAATCGGACAACCCGATAATTACACACAAGCGAAGGTGACTGAGCATTCGCATACTATGATTTATTCACGTCTGATTTGAGGTCAGTGTCCCAGTGGTCAACAGGGTTGTCTCATGAAGCCGTACTGGAGTTTTAGTCCGGGTTGTGGTGATAATGTGCACTGTTGATTGGCTCTCACAAGAGTTGAACTCGAGTCTGATGCTCATTTTCGAAAGCGGCCGACTAGAAGTTTACGAGAGTGCAACATCTCCAGTCAACTGTGAGTGGTGTTCTACTTAATAGTATGAAGATCAGACTGTTCTAGTGCTCACCATCAATGTGAGATAATTAGTCGAACTTTCAGAACTTTTCAGTCAAAACTTCAGAATGAATGACTTATGTAGAACAATTTTCGGCGAAATGCCCCCCACTAGCTTGTAATCGATAGTTATTGGCAAGGCAAGTTATCATTGCCACTGGTCAACCACTTGAAAAAGCGCATTCAGTCTACCAAGATACCAGAAGAACCGATTCACTATTGGTAATCATGCAAACACACAACATTTTCAACTGGATGATTTTTTTCTAAACTCGATTTACAGTGAAAATATCGATAATTTCGAGAGTTTTCTTTTTTCTAAACTGCTCGGAAATGATGCTACAAAATAGTGTTAGTCCGGTCGGAGTTCTTCATGAAGTTGATCCTTAGGATCGTTCGGCTGGGTGTCTCAACATTTAGCCTCCGGAAGCTATTATCTGGAGTATGAGACCACTTTTTTATTAATGCTATGCAAGAACGTTCGATAGACAAACCGTAATTTTTTTTCGTGGGGCAAACTTATTAAGCAGATAGTATGAAATGCGACTGTGTTACGCAATTTTTGAAACATTTGTGTTTACACGTACGCATGAACGCGGTGATATGCGGTAATCGGTAAGTTTTGAAAAGGAAGCAACGTTTTTGACGTTATCATTCGTATTTATTTTTCAGGTGTTGTAGATAGAACTTTGATGCCTGACACTGGAAACGTTTCTTCTGTTTGGTTGCTCCATTTCTATAACACCAACCTATTCTTTTTTGAAAGTAATGAAACTTAGATGAAAATAGTTCCGAACAAACCGTGTTTATTTTCACTTTCAGCGCGATGGTTGTTCATGGGGCATCTTCAAATTGTTCCTCGGGACATGGGGTCTTAAGGATTTTCGGTCGTTAAATAAAAGTCGATTTGTCCTTGTACGTTTTGTCTTTCACGGCATCCAGAAGCAAAAGCAACGGTTAAACAGAATAATATTTAAGCTGAATTCGAAAAAATCTCTATATTATTCGAGTGTCGAGGCTTTCTTCAAAAGAGCTATTTTTCTACAAGCCATGTAAGCCAAAAATGTTCCCACTGAAACTAAGTCTCTGAGACAACCTTAATTTTAAGAAATTTTGGACAGTTTTGCAATGAGTGGCATCGGATACATTTGTTTTACCACACTCTATTTTTAATTCCAGAACTCTGTCTGAGATTACAGCATATCATATTTCATTTAAATATAGGTGGACAGGACACAAATCCCAGATCTTCCAGGTCTGATAATCCGCTGCTCTGTTGCCGTCAGGTAGTTGTACGATCAAAATTAAGTTTTAGAACACGTTTTAAGTTCAACGGGAAAAGCATTTTTAAGGGTTAATTGGAAAACGGACAAACATATAGCTGAGTTAGTACAACAGTTCCGTATGGCAAAGTAAAATGTTAAACAGTGGTCAAATTTTGAGGAAGAGCTGATACATCTGAAGTGCTGACGTTTTTCTGGCAGAGTTTCTGGATATTCTTCCTAGAGTTCGTGCAAACTGGTTTGTTTGTTTCATACCGTGAGATATCATTTAAAGCGTAGGGATCAACACATCTTTACCTCTGAAACAGAGGCGCTATCCCATAAATTTCATAAAATTTTGAAGCATTGAACTTGCCTTGAACAGGGGTGTTTTAATGATGTGCGATTCGGGACAAAACCGTAGAGTGACAAACTGTCAAACAAAACCGAACCTTCTTGATTAGCTTTGTTCACTGCTGCCTCCAAAAATGTTCTTTCTGGGGCGCTAAGTCCTGAGAATACATAATGGACCAGCTAAAAGTTGCTGAGTGATTATGTCTGATATCCTCTGCCCCCTTGAACACATCAGTTTTAGAAGGTTAGTTCACGCGAATATAACATCTTTTTCAGTAGCCGTTGTAATGACTGTTTGTTACTGGCTGGATAGTGTACGATGCGTTGGCACCGTAAGCAGGGATCACCAAGGAAAATGAATTCAAAACAGTCCTAAAAAAGGAGAATCCATTAATTCCTTAGGACTTAATTATAAGTGGCGCAAACAACCCAATAATTACTGTGTAGACGCTAAATTACAGCATCCCGGGGTGCGAGTCGTTCAAAACTCGGATCTGTTTTACATTCGATCTACTGTCTTAAATCAGTGATTACACAGACAAGTTGATGTTTCGACCGATACTAATGCCAAATATCACGTATGCAATTCAATAGGTTTCAACATAAGCTTGGGTTTAGATTACGCTTATCTAACAGAAAACGAGCAAGATGATATTGTGGTTTCCGTTTGTGTCCAGTTAAATGGTGCCGAATATGCTGTTAATTGACGAAAACAAAAACCATGCGGTATGTTTAAGGAGAATGATATTTTCCACGGTAAAATGAAACAAAATTTAAAAGTCACAGTCTTGTTAATCAGCCCAATATAATGTTTTCATCCTAAAGAACAATGCATCTAAGTATAGCGGAGGCATGAAAAGTGGCAAACGGCTTCAACCTTTTTAATAGAGATCACATAGAAAGCTCACCAAATAGACAATTACCTTGAACACAGAGAAACATCCAGTTAAGAAAGTGATCTAGATCTCTAGTTCGACGACTCTCAGCAATAGCCAATTTGCAACCTAATCCACAGTGAAAGCCGTATGATTTTGCCCAGTTCGCTGTCAGCGTACTGAACTTATTTGTTAGTTTGGAGGCCTGAATTGTGCACTCGACGTTTGGCCTTCACAATTAACAGTCAACAGCAACACGTTTTAAGAAATGGACTATCTGCAAAGACTATACACATCAAGAGTAGAATGCCTTCAAATTTCATCAGTCAAACTTCATGACATTATACGTAAAGTCACTTGAATGGCATTGCAAGAGTTTGGAGAAACCAAAGGAAAAGTAGTGAATGTTTGAAATTTGTTGATTGTGAAGAATACGGACTAGCTTATTGCACCCAAAGTAATACACTGTGATTTTTTAATCAGTTGATCGTACGACGTAATTCAATTGAGAGTTGTATTTTTCACGAACGATAGGGTTGTTGTAGAATTGTTAAAAATATTTTCTAAGGGTTAAACAGAAATACGAAGACAACAGACAGAATAATGTTTGGTTGAACGGGGCCAACCTCAGTTTTTAGTTGGCAGCCTGATCTGGTGTTAGGGTGTAGAGAATGTTGGTTCAGAAAACATGGTTGGCAAGTGCAGTCTTCTGCCACAGACATTTAATACACTGTTGTATACTCCGTTGATACCTTGTTGTTAGGTTAGACTAGAAATACAAAGAGAAAAGTAATTACATCAACGCAGATTGGGCGGAGTAGTTTCTGATATCTACCTGCATAAAGATGCGAATATAACTAAACTGACCTTTTGTGAACAAAGAAATGTTTTCAGTGTGATCAAAAGAGGATATTTATCTAGTTAAAACCAAAAATTCCTTTCTTTTCAAGGCGGTTATGTCGTACTTGCTGGGGTGTGATTGGTTTGTGTTGATAAAATAGTGGTACATATATGGTACACAGCTCACTCATGTCGGGTGAACCTATTTTAATCGTATGGCCCAAAAACCACCGTGATTACATAATGCAACGATGCCAAGACATGGTTTTTATTGAGTGGTCGTCAGGACTGAGCAATGCCGTAATTTTTGAACAATCACCCGAGTTTCAACTTTTACAGGCCAGCTGTGAGGCCTATCTACAGAGTTATAATGAACGACTTCCTGGGTAAATTCATGGCTGCAGTAGAATGTGGCACGTGAAAGTCCCTGTTTAGAAATCCTATATACGTATATACACACTGAGGGCTTAATTTGTTTAAGCACGTCATTCTTACACCAGAATCAGGTCCATTTCAACTAAAAACCAGTTAGAGAGCATTGAGCAAATGAGTGTTCTTCGTTCCTGGATATTACTTCTTCGAGGATAAGATGACGAGTAGAAAAGTTTTCATAACGGCAGCTTACAGAAAGAAAAGTTTACTTGCTGTTGAAGCTTTCTTAAAGCACAATGTTCAATTGGCTTAATGAAAAGACCTTCCACAGAACACGTAGTCCGTTACCATGTAATAATATGGAAATGGAACCTAGTACAGTGAAACACGCTACAGACCGAAGTGCATGTCTTACCATTCACAATTTCTTGCAAAATTGCAATTCCTCCATAGTAAAGACATTTGTCACAACAATAAAATCAGTGTACATCAGTAAAAAGCCTCGGAGTTAACTCATAAGCAAACATTACGTGTCAAATTCACGGTGTCTCTAATATACAACGCTACCAAACTTTGCCTGGTAAGACGATTCTGTGCCGTTTTGTCTCCGATTATCACGAAGCAACCTGTGTCCGTCGTATTCCGTTGGTTTGAAATCAACTCTTCCAAAGGCAGTATGAGCTACACGAAGAAAAAACAATTCTCTGCTGGCACTAAACACAAGGTATACACACGGTCGGGAATACCACTGGAAACTCCCGAGGCATGCACGGGGGCTAAGAGAAAACCATCACCAACGTCACTGACGCAACAAGTTGTTCAACCAGGACATTCGGTCAGAGTTTGCAACGTATCAACTGCAAGTTTGCTCAGTAAGAACGAATGCATCACGAAAGCCATTGTCTTTTTCTTTGGGCACAGGTTTTCGGGGTGATGTATCTCCTTACATGTGAAAGACATTTCATTTATACAACAAGTAATACAAGGAATATTTTGGTACGATTATGAACTACCAGGATATATCAGTTACTCCGAAATGAACCAGCGCGTAAAACTAGATAAACTTCATCATGATGAGTTAGGATATTTGTATAATAAAAATTTACGCAGAACTTCACGGCAGAATCATCAGAAACGGATTGGTGTTCAGTTCGTTATTTAATTTTTGGTGACATTCAGATAATGCGGAGTTAGATCCATCTAGAGTTCAGTATACTACCCCAGTAAATAACCAACACAGTAATTGAGCTGATTATTATTTTGGCGCCAAATTTCCTAATAGCAAACCCACTAAAATTGAGAATATTGGTGAAATTGAGTTGATTTATAGCACCTGCGACCACGCACCAACTGCAGAATAAAATAGTGTTCGACTGTTATATATATATATTTGTTGCCGGTAACCACTTTGAAATGTGAGGTTTTACGTCATAATTTTTTGAATTATCACGCGTTGATTTAAAAGAGCCCATAACACCCCAGAAGGCTGGCGAGTACTGAACAGGTTACTATCAGATGAACTGTACAATGACCAAGTGAGTTGTGCAATGTACATATATATAGCAAGAATTAGCGAAATGGTTTGGGAGTCAAAGTGTAACAAACTAAAACAGTAAGCTTTACGGCAGTGTATTTCGCGTCCTTCTGAAACTACAATTATTGAGATATCCGTCTAATTAGGAACAAATGCACTTCAACGTTTTACACAACTGACAAACCAAATGTTCCTCTATCAGACCAATGACTAACCCGTTTATCCTCTTGATATCGAGTTGTTTGCAAGGTGAACATTTCGTTTTGATATATGTTCAGTTTACATACATGGAGACTGTGTCGTATTCTGAAAGATGTTGGTAACAGACTCGTTCTTTTACCCTCAGGGTTCAAATTCAATTATTCATAGGTGGTCCACGCTGAAACCAAGTCCAGAAGGAAGACAGGGACTCTTGGGTTGCTTGACAGATTTCTGAACAAAAGTATCGAAATGCCGAAATGTAAAGCTTTTGGGAACGATGATACATTTTGCGTTATTATGCTACGTATCACCAATCGGATGAGCAGACATAGTTATATCTGCCCTGCACATTACGTGAGGCCAGCAGACTAATCTTAGGGTTGCAATTATATAAATGTTCTGCGGAACTAGGCCTAACAATAATCTGTGGGCTGAACAGAGTTAGAAATCTTAGAATTGTTAGCAATCAAGTGGTGATAAGCCTCAGCCATCAGCTCGTCTGGTGTCAAATCTTTTCATAAGCTGGGATGGAAGTAAGACTAAATGACATGCGTTTTTGTATTTTCGAACATCACGGTCTTAACTGAACCAAATTTCGGATCCATCAATTTCTTATCTCCCAGACTTGTGTTTTTCCACCAGTACCTAAACAACTACACAAGCACAAAATACAATACTCATGAGCAGTTCGAATTCGGCAAACAGTACATGCACCGGTTCTATTCATGCACTAACTCAGTGCACTGTTCATTAGATCTTTAAAAGTTAATTTAGAAAAATTCGGATGCAATATATTTTTGTAAAGCTAAACTTCCACATCTACATAGTACGTTTGGAATATTCTTTGATTTAGCGCAGAAATGAAACAAGCTGTGTACTAGTTTAATTTCCAAATTGTTTTTACTTTGGCATTTACATGTGAGTTGACGGGTGTACAATGTTCAGAGATTAAATTCTTCAAGACTCACGCAGATGAATGAATTCCTGTGGGTGCGATGATAGTAAATGTAGTACAACGGTCTACACTTCAATAGTGCTAAAAGATTTCTCACCATCAATTGAACCGCAAGTTAACAAGTGGTTGAACGGTTGTTTTACAGCTAACCGAGTTGTTCGCATACGGATTTTATCAAGCAGTTTAACTTAAACAACTGTTCGAGGCAGGCATGCTGTGATATTTTTAAAAGCACTGATTACATACGTAAAGCAAAGGTTACAAAAATATTTGGGGCCATTTCCATGATGATGGCTTTGATTTTGTCAGTAACCTGTACCAACGAAGTAGTTGGTTCTGCCTGATCAATAAAGCTCCTGTGAATACTAGTATCTTGGGACGTCTATTGCGTCACAATATGGTGAACGGTGTCAGCCGAGTAATTAACACTCTAAAGTACGTGTCAGTTTCGTACACCAGGCTGTTTTCGTCTGAAACAGATGTCTTTCTTGACTGTTACTCTCCAGGGAACTGTTCAGTGTTGTTCCTCCCCGAAGTCTGTCGCTGTGCTCTTACTTATTCCTTTAAAAATATAATACATACTAATGAGATATAACATGCTTTATTATGGTAATGTCTACTTACAAATCGACATTTTGGTAGTTATTAGCTTAATAAGCTCAAAATTGGTCGACATTTGCCTAGGAGTGGGTGAATGATATATTTATCAATCCACTGACTGTTGCTATTCCTATAAACAATATGTGGAATGTATGTTGATAAACCATTGTTGAGATCCGGTTCAACTGAATTCAAGACCTAATGTTTTCCTATTCAAATTAGCAGATGTTGTATGCCAAAGTTATAAATCAACCTACTTTGGTTAGATACTCTGATCAATGGAGGTCAGGACGGTAAATTACTACTGCACAAAGTGGTCACCATCACAAACTTTCGTTTTACATGGAAAATACAGACATAGTTTAGCCACGGCTATGTTTTATACGTACGTTCCAGTAAACACCAATAAATAGGGAAGTCTCATGGATAGATTCCTCCCAACAGCCAGCTATTTGGAAAAGTTTGTGCAAGTCCAGTGCAATAGATAAATAAACAAATCTTCGACGGAAACTGTGTCCATAGAACAGTTTGACTTGAACTTGCATTTTAAAGGTGGTCCCTTCTGAGAACGATGTAGGCAAAAAAATACGATTGGACTTATTTCGAATCCAACTAGCTGCTGAACTGTAATATGTGTTCTACACTGGTACGCTTGTTGTCCGTATTTCTGAGCGTGATTCAGCCGGTATCTTGGCATTCTATATAGTCAAGCGGTATATATTCTGTGGCAGTCATATCTTGTTAGAACGTAGCACAACTTACGACAACGGACAACGAACCGCATTCTTAAAATATAATTAAATGCCGTTTAGCAAAAAACGGCGGAACAGCCTCCCAGCATCCCCGAACGCCATGAGACTGTTGTGTGCAGATTACTTGTTTGGTCCGTTGGCATTGTCCACTCTGCAGTTAGGCAATCAAAAAGTGTGACAAATGGCAATCTTATGAACAGTATTTATTAGGCAGTATCGAATTTTGTGTGCATGAAAGCCGTAATCGTTACAGTTGTCGTTGAAATAGCATTGGGTTTAGTTGGTGTTCTTGTGGCCGAGAATCCATTTTTTATGAGTGGTTTCATTTATACTATCAATAAGAAAAGAAACAAACGACAACGTGTCGTAAAACCTGCTTTCGTCTTGTTGAGGTCTCAGGTCACAAGAACTCATCGTTTCATGTATACAGAGGCACCTTTGTGAAGTGTCCAATAAACTCTTTAACCAAATTCCAACTTTGCACTGACGTTGGTTACCCGATCGTGATTTAACTTTGCTAGCATCTGATTCAATACAGATGCAGTGAACCTAATGTGTAATCCGATTCAGTCTCTTTCTGTATTCTGCATTAAGGAAGAGGGCTTTTATACACTACTAAATTCCGTAGTTAACAGTCGTTTTGCCTGCACGCTGATTCGCTTCGATCACCTACATGTGACTAGGATGTGAAGTGTAATTCAAAAGCAACAAAATTGAGGATTTTTTGATCATTTGCAGTTTCTGCTGCACTGAATTATTCAGCGCACACTTGAGCAACCTGGAAATGAATGTACCTCGATTCGAGTGTTAGGCATGGAGGTCTTCTGAGTGTTTCTGCAGAAAACAATCCACAGGTGCATAAACACCGATGATTTTATACAGTCCGATTAAGTTGGCAAAATCGTACTGGTAAGCTTGTACGTGATTGTATATTGCGTACTATAGATTTGCAGTCCAAGTTTGCTTCTCAAAAAATATCATATTGAAATTAACGGTTCATGTGAACTTAGAAGCCGAACGCCGTATCATACCAATTCGAAGCTAAGGACCCAGAATAACTTTAATGCTTAAGGTCAGAATAACGTCTACATTCACTTTAAAATGTCGTACTTTTAACTCTAGAAAGTGCATATGTACTGGCGTGTCATTTTTGATAATACTGGACTGTGTACTAGACATATCAAGCCAGAAAGTAATATATATCCTTAGCAAGATTGGGTGTCCCAGTTGCAGTGTAGGCCAAACGTTTCATCTTGATTCCAGCTCACGCTAACAATTAACCCACAAAAACTGAAGTTGCTGACGGTTTATGGTACGTAGTTGCACTGTTTATTTCTCAGTCGTTTGAAAATAAATCGTCAGTGCTAATACATTTGGCTGATAACAAGAAGGCGTATGTAAATCAGCCGCTCTGGAAAAGGCTCAGCAGCTGGGCTGATAACGCGCCAACTGTCTGATGCGACCAGCAACATCTACTGTGCTGGAAGTCCAGCTGTAACATTCCATTTAGGACAAACGGTACCACTTAAACCGAAGAAGAGCACGATGAAGGATGTTGACTGTTTTCGATCTACTCACCTAAATATCCTTGAAGTTCAGCATTTAATGGTTGCACTACTAAGCATTTATCGGAAAGAATTCGTGAATAGTGTATGGTGATGCTTCTTTCTGGAACAGCAGATACGTCAACCCATAAATCCTGCCTCACCTGGTCGACTGTGGTCGATACACAGACAAGAAAAGGACCTCTGTTATCGTATACCATGCCCCAGTCACTGCGTCACGAAAGACCAAGTGGCGCACCCAGTCTATAAAGAAGACGGTCACAATCCGATTGCGCCACTCAGACTCGTGTCTAAAAACAATTCGTTAGTACACTGGGAATATCGCGGTCAAGCACATACGCCAAACCCACAAGGCAGTTCGATCCTGCCCCAACAACCCACCTCAATGAAGCCCGAATTTCTAACACCTACGTCATTTCCGATCACAACCACGACATAGTCATGTTTGTGTCTTATCCAATCGCCTTGCCTTTCTATCTTTGACCAGTGACTTCCCTCACGATCGCTAACTATGTATAATCCTGGCTTCCTAAGATAAGAATTAGTCGAAAACAGATCTAATAGCTGAAAAAGTTGGTTTTAACAAATGATACGGCCAGCGCATTTCCGCCGACTTTTTGCATTTTCAAGTAGTGGCCTTCTGGGTCTTCCGATTTCAACTCACAACCTGCAGTTCATACTGACAGATAATCTTGTCCTCAGTAGCTGTATTATTCCCTGTGTAATCTTGGCATGATTGGCTTGTTTGCAATAGTTACATATTAGTGTTTATTACTTCGTACTAGTACGACAATAGAACAGAAAGTGGGCAAATGTTATAGTAACATTTCGTTTACTCTCATCAGTAGCAAACATAAAAACGTCAGTTATATAAAACAAACTGATAAAGACAAACAGGTACTACGGACGACTACAAGTACAACAAGTATTACGTAATCACGACCTTTGCAACCCCATGGGTTGCCTTAACCACTTTTACGCACACAACCTCTGCTGATGACTTCGGATAAGCAATGCTTTGTCGAAAACTAGTAACCTTGGCTTCCGACTGACAACTGTATTTTAAGTAAGCTTAATGGGTCAGCTTGGTAACCTACTGTCGTCCAGTGTTTAGCAATCGATGGCGTTGGATTTCGAACATTCAATTCACCAACTTGAGGCTAATGCGTTGTTATTCGTTTCACCCAGTTTAGAATGTGTTCAGCCACCCGCTGTGACATTTTTCTATCTGGTCTGTCCATGTAAACTTCCCTGCAATTGCAAGTAAGCTGGTACACGTCATGAAACTTGGAAGCCTTCGACAAAATACTTTCGTGATTGTGGAAAACTGGTGCTTTGGTGGGTTAAACCAAATGCAACTGCGGGACCACATGCATTCGAGCCAGAGCAGATTTTAGTTTGCACTTCATGTTGTTAACTAGACGGTCACCTATGAAAGACAAGAATAGGAAAACAGCTTAATTCTGGGCCGTAAGTATGAGTTTAGTGCCCTTATTCACCGAATTATGCACCTCGATGAATTTTTCCAGGTAACCATATGCTACAGAGGTTTGTTTCGGAACTACCTGTTCTGTCCGTAGTTTGTCAGCGATAAAAATACACCCAGCTGAATAAAGAGTTCTAAATAAACACCGGCTCTACGCAATAGCAGCGATGTTGGGAAATTAAAATACTGACTAGCCCCATGTTGCTTTGCGATGAACTAAGCACTGTAACGTGCTATCCGCATGTCTAGCAATAAGTACATCCAAAAAACCCAACTGTTGTTCGATTTGGCTTGATGAGATAAAGAAATGTTGGAGTGAACACCAATGATTGCTTACGACCAGTTGTCACTGAAAGCGCACTTCTTTAGGAATTCGTGCTCGTGTGAAGATTTTCAGGACGAATTCAATCTTGTCCACCATAAGGATCACCCTCCAGCTCTAAGTAGTTTCAACTAGTCTAAACCGTAAATATGTGCACGACCAAGGTAAACGAAACTCGTGAGTTCCCGACACTTCAGACAAGAAAAGATTCGTAGTTTACTCACAAATGAGCACTCTGTAATCGTCATATTCAGCTCCGTGGTAATCGCTGTTAGCTTAGACACCAACCAATTAATATGCACGGTCGAGTTTAACATTTTTATCGTTTATTTCAAATAACAGGTGGAAGTTGACTCATCAATTCACCACTACCATCATCAGAGAAGCCAATGGTTTGTGTCTCGTTTGCCCAAATATATTTCTTCAAAATGCCAACATTTCTACTTCAGCATCCGTCTACGTTGTACAGAGTAACATAGGAGGACGAAGCGGTTCACTTTCACTGATTACGTTCTTCTAGAACTAAAGTGACTGACATTAGCCTTCGGAGTATCCAGTAATTCACTTGGCACTGGAACCTCGGTGTGCAAGGCTTCCTTATACTGTTCAGTAAAACCCACAATGATGCGTGGTCTTTATCGTCCAACTCGTTGGTTGCCAAGCTAAACGTGCGCTCGGTTTCCCCCCACACGTCTTGTGCACTTCTGTCCTGTTTGTGTGTGACCGACGCCTCCGGTGAGAGGGGGGTTCCGCCTGCCATTCCTCTTTCGTGGGTCCAATCTCGTTGGGCAATGGCTCGTCCGGTCACCCGTGTTGTCCGCATAGTCTCCACCGTGAGGTTTGAACGTAAGTGGTGCCGAGGTATCCCTTAGAGTGCTGGGATAGTCGTGCCCCCGATATGATCATCCATTCCAATCCCTCCCTATCTAAACTGTTGGCCCGATCCGGTGGAGGAGGGGCTCATCCGGTCACTAATGCTGTCCCCTATCCGCTCGTCGTGGGCTTCTGGATGAATCTCCCCCCGCGTTGAAGTATTCCGCCGAGGGTTGGAATACTTGCACCTCCGGTTTGAAAATCCACCACAATATGACATATTCGTGTCACTTTTTAGATTTCTCCAGGATATCCTTTACTCAGTTATGATGATTGTCAGTACCTAGTAATCATTTTTGTAGCTTAGTATGTCAGTTCATCCATAGTAAACTGAAAGCACGGTGGCTGTTGCTGTTACGACCCAAAAAGCGTAAGTGGGGGGGGGGAGAAATGGTGAACTTGTTGAAAGCTACTTGGTACTTTACAAAAATACGAAGTATTAAGTAGCATTTAGATCAAAACACAAACACCTGGTCGTTAAATAACGAAACATTTTTTATCAGTTGATTGGGGTAAACTAAACTTGGTGGGTATGTGGCAACTGTTCTTAACTGATCAAGTTAGCTTTAGTTAATCTGTAGTGAGGATAGGGTTAGTCCACATACACTTTAACGCATACATCACTCAGAAAATCTATTTAGCTAACACTTTCTGAGGTTGTGAATGAATGAACATCAGGTTGCCAAAAAAGTCAACTGATCAGAACAGAAAGAAGACATATTGCGATGTGTTAGCATTTCGTTTACTCTCATCAGTCGCAAACGTAAAACATGCCAGTTATATACATTAAATAGTTAACGCCAAACAGGAACTCGACACACATACAAGCACACCACTTATTATGTAATCATGACCATGGCAACCCGACCGGTTGTTTCAACCACTTCTGTGCACATAACGTCGGTTGGTAAGTTCGAATGAGCATCGCTTCGCAGAAAGCTAGTAACTTCGGATTTCGGTTGCGCAACCGTATCTTGAATAAGTTTGATAGGTCAAATTGATGACCTGTTGTCATGAGGTGTTTAGCAATCGATGACGTCGGATTTCGAGTAGTCAATGTACCGAGTTGGGGCTGGTGCGTCATCTGATGTTTCAACCACTTCGAGATGTGTTCAGCGACTCGCTGTGGTAGTTGTTGGTCTGTTCTGCCTACGTAAACGTCACTGTAACTGCAAGTGAACTGGTACACAACATGGGAGACAGAACAGTTTGACAAACTACTTTCGCGTTTGCGGAGAACTGGTCTACTAGTGGTATGAAATAAGCGCAACCGAGCAGCCGCATACGTTCGAGCCAGGGCAGATTTTAATTTGTGCTTTATGTCGTTGGCTAGGTGATCACCTTGAATGGCAAGAATAGGCAAACATCCTTCTTTTGAGCCGTCAGTACAGGCTCAGTGCTCTTACCAGCGACCAAGACTTGCATTAGGTCCACCTCCTGCCCGAGGAAGTAGTTAACGTCTCTATGTATGTAAGAATGCATTAGGTTAGATTAAGATAGATCTTCCATAATTACACGCTTGATATTTGCCAGCTGAGTGCCGAAAGCTGCCTCGCCTGGTTCTTAGATCCCTGTATTGACGGTCCGAGGCTTGACAGACAGACGTGCACAAATCCCCAGCTTATCCAACGTGACCGTTAACCATGTGAGTTTCAACAAAATGTAAATAAGATTTCCTTGCTTATCACAAGTGGAACAGCATAGCAAACGTGACCTCAATGTTTTATTAACATGTCCGGTCAACAGGTCGCCACATAAGTCTAGGTAGTTTGCTGTCCTATTACATAACAAGACTTTAACAGAACTTAACAAAAGTGTGTGGACTGAACAAAACGTGAGAAGTAAGGACCGCGTGTTTGTGTTTGAGCTAGGTAACTGTTTTGCGGACCGGTTCGTCGATTTCACTCCGGTGAATCGTTGAACTAATGATAATTAGTGGAGGTTTCAATCATTTTGTTCACGATCTTGCTCAATTTAGTTATTGAGGCCGTTCAAATGTTTTACTTTGGTACAAATAGGATGCAAATAAGATAAAAACAAGACTGAAAAACGGATTCCAGCAAATAGTTTGTGGTGCAATACTTTTTTCTAATAATTTGAACGGAGTAGTCAGAAACAGTTTTTGCACAATATGTCCTTGGAGCATATTCCGCTGTATTTCATCAGGTACGTACTACAGGTTTATATTGCACAGTTCACCGGATATTGTGAAGCCAGACAACAAAATCAACAGTCACACGCATTTTCAGAAACACAACAACCCCACTCAGTTGCCAGGACAGCCTGATACTGATCAGCGCGTCTTTCTTGGCGTAGAGTTGTTGCAGTCTACATGAACTGGAGAAACCTACATTTTTGTTGGATAATATGTCCAAAAAGCCTTTTCCAAGTCCACTCGGGGTGGGCCTCAACCGGTCAATAACGCCTTCCTTTTGCAACTTTCCACGCTTTGATCTTATTGAAACATTGTGTTGACCATGACCTCGTTGTGAATTCAAATTAGGATGTGTTCGTTGACCCGATTGCGTAATGTTGTGCTGTCTCACCTACGCAAGTGGCTCGACATTCATGAAAATTCATGATTGATTTAAGATACGACATTGAGCATTTGCAATGTTTCAACGATGGTGTTTGTATTCAAGTGGTGGCGAACAGGATGACTGACCAGCATGTACATACAATAGCCGCTGTAAGACGGGCTTTCAACACAGTAGTAATGTCATCAACCTGCTAGCCTAACGGAGTTAGACATTCATTTTGAACACTGTTGAAGCCATTGCAGAAGTCGCTTATTTTTTGTTGAATTTCTACAATAATGCTTGCGGATAACCAATTTCTTTAGACGTGGTTGTTAATGACAACATCCTTTTGACCAGCATTTTTCTGAATAGGTCAATTTTACACGACAGAACACAATTCTCACTAAATCACGCTTGTATTGGACAGACACAGATTGTGAGCGTTTAGGTTTTGGTCTGTCAAAGTGTGGTTCTGATAAATCGAACGCAGCACGGAACCGTCGCTCTGACGCTCCACAAGAATATTAAAAAATCTAGGGTTACATTATGTCCATGCCTCAAGATAAAGCTAATTTTTAATACAGCCTGTTCACTGGGTTGAATATACTTTTTTCAACAAAAAGCCCGTAGAAGTGGGCTTGGATGCTAGTACCATCTGCGTTATGTTCCAGTAGGACAAAACAACTATCACGTAGTAGTGGGCTGAGTATACTGTCCAGCAATTTGTTGATAGCCAGTCTGATAGAAATAGAACTTCACTTTTGCTGTGCGTAGTAGCTGGAAGGGTTCTTAATCAGACTTGGGCAATCCTACGTTTAATTGAGGGATCAATGTACTGACAATTTATATAAGCCATCCACAAGAAATCTATGTCCATACAGGCCATAAGTTTGTTACTACAATCCAAACTATCCGGTAGGTCGAGTAGCACAAAACTATCGCTCACAGTTTTTTGAAGCACTGATTACTATGCGGTCCGGAGACTTTCATTAAAGCGCTGTGCGACCTTGCACTGTGGTGAATCAGCCATAGAAAATATAGGTTTCAGAGGCGAGCTAACACTGTAAGTTTTGGGCCAAACATGAAGTTTGGGAATATGTGATCCTCTGGGCTTAAATTATGTCTTTGTTGACTGGCCAGTGAGGCCTTCTTCACTTAATGTTTGTAATTGCTTGCTAACGCGTCGTTCTAGTCCAGCAACATTGTTTGCTGAACTATCCTGCTGCAGCGTAGCTCAAAAGTGGCATCAGTGTGTTCTCGATCAAGGATTATGTTCTTTTTGGAGTAAGCAACTCTGTAGATTCTCCGACTTCTGTGCTAAAAAGTGAGTGGGGTTTATTGGGGTTTTCATTTCATGTATGGCCGATTATCTCATACTATCAATTTCTTCATTTATCTCAATGATACACATGCATGGGCCTAAACTATGCTGTGGTAGGTCCGTTTCTGTATCTCACCATTTGCCTGAACTTGGGATGCTACATATGTTAGTGGTTCAGATATAAGTCTGCAAAATCCGTCATAAGAATCTCTCATGGTAGTGCACGTGTTACTTACATTTAGTCGATACACTGTACGAAACAATCACTTAACCAGTGGAGACAGAGTTTGATGCGTCAGTTGTGAATGATATCTAGCTTTCCGTTACAGATATGTACACTAGTAGTATTACTGACAAGCAGGGTTAGGAAAATGTGCGGGATTTTCTCCGGATGCATCACATGATATCTGTTGGTCATTTCATGCTTATTTTCAAAGTTCTTAGCTGAGGCTGCTTAAATCTGGGAAAGTGTGCACAAGTCAAAAAGGCTGTTATCTAAAATGAAACCGATATCACGGTGAAAAAGCTTGGGAAAATATGGGTTTACCTCTAAAAGGCGAATGTGAAGTTAAGGTTACTGGATTCGGTAAGATTAATATTGCAAAGTATGTCAGCTTAAAGGCTAAAGGATTCACTGCTCAAGTCAGTAGAAAATCACAACGAATTTGTGTGGAAAAGTGGAAGTCGCATAAAAACAAAAGACTTTTTCAGGTCCTTGTTTTCTAAAGGAGTCCACATCGCCTGGTGGGGCTTCATTAAGGAAGTCTGGATTAACAATGGGCGGTATATTTTGTTGTAAGTAGAATTAACTTTTACGGCAGTTCCCAAACTTTGTAGCGAATATTATTCAAACCACAGATGAAGAGGCCATAGTCTTCTAAGTTTCATCCTTCAACAAATTTTTGGTGATACTAATAATAGGCAATAATTACTTTATTAAAGTTCAAGTTGGCGACAACGCTACCACTTGACCATGCGCCGATACACCTTTTGTTCACAGTCAGTCAGCAGTGCTAGTTTGGGATGAATGTATTTTTTCACCTATTCCCCCTTGACCAGGTTCATGAAAGTCACAAAAGGGTGGATCAAATCAGAGCATAGTCATCCAACACATACAAACGAGATCTTCTCTCTACATTTGGATAGGAAAATCTATACCCTATTGCTTAAGTAGAACTGCCAAAGTTAGCCATGGTGTACATTTCGGACTCTTATTCTATGTGTAATAAAACCAACACTTTACCTCTCTGAAGGCCATCTGTAGTCATCTGCTGATTGAAAATACTAACCGAAGCTGTTCCCTTAATTGTTTTTACCGTACCACTCGGATGGTGATGGACAATTTTAGCTAATGAAGGGTAATGCTGTTTGGATTACTAGATACCGTATCCAAACCCTGTCACTTTGAGGTGAGTTACTAATCGGGGAACACAGAAATCACCGATACCTGCCGAAATTTTTTCAAGGTAACTGCGTTGGGGACATGGATCACTTAACCGTAGTTGTTGAGTGTGTCCTGCCATTTAGCCGACAAGAGTCTCCGAAAATGGTCTTCTGTTGTGTTTTAACGACACTCTGTTTACCGCGTTAACACTCGAAATATGGGGACGACATTTGTTTTTATGGGAGAATTGCCAGTTGTGAGAATGTATCGGATAAATTATAATCAGCTGTGTATGGCTGAGTATAAGGTAATGTTAAATACAGCACCTTCTTCTGACCGATCAACTTAAAAAAGATGCATTCCGTCAAGTATAGACGTATATACTTCTGTTCTGTATTAGAAAAAATTCCACCTGAAGGACCGAGTGTTTCAAACCTCGTGAATTTCCATTTATGTAAACTCTGTTTTCTTTCGGTCACCCTTCTGGAGCACTGGTCGTGTGAATTCTGTTTGACGAGCACGGAAGATGAATTTTCTCTCACAACGAACACTCGTCTTTCAAGCTGTGCGTTTGGATGCATCTTGCAAACGTAACGTTGATTACATTGAATTCAAATAAGCACTTAAGTGTGATTGAACAAGTGCCGAGTTGAGTGGGTTACCTTCAATCAAAGTAACTCTGTCTGAATCGTTTTATTTACGTCCTGTACACTGATGTATGCTATTTATTTTATAGGCAAATGTGAATAATAAATTGTATGCGCGAGAAAAGTTGTTTTATAGAAAGTTTTAAAGCAAGTGATTTTGGGGTCAGTTTGTCTGTTATAGCAGTCATTAGAGACGAATTTGAAAATAATTTCAAAGAAGTAGATTCACGAAAGAGTTTATCATACATCATATATACCGCTGAAGTTGTTCAGAAAAACAAAATGGTATTGGAATTCTAGCAAAAAGAAAAAGGAAACGCCGCTGTCAATTTGTTAACTTAAATAAGTCTGTACGTTCTATTGTTCAGGAGGCAAATATACGGGGATGATCGACGGAAATGACCATCTTAATAAGAGTTCGGAGATTTAGATTATTTCAAGTTGAATAGCACTCACAGTTAACCGTCGACTTCGCAATCATACAAGCCTTTCGGTTAGCCAAACTTGAAAAGAAGTGCTTGACTCACCATGAATAGAGCTCGTCGGTTGTATGTGTCCTGGAATGGATCGGAATTTTCATTCTGACCTTCGTTTTTGTGATACTGGCCCATTAACCTTAACGCCAAATAACTCATATCAAGCATGACAAAGATCGTGCCAAAGACTATGTGAGTAATGGTCAACATGTTCGATCGGACCAAAGATAGAAAAATAAGATCGCCTTGTTCAGTCCAGTCAAAAAACCCGCGATCAAAACGTCTCAGCTCGTTCAAGGTTGCTGTCGTCCTTAGATCAACTGAACATGAGTTAAATCTTCGTTGTTCATGAGCTGTAATAGGAGCCAAACTGGACTTCTGTGCTTCATTGCCGAAGCGAGCTAGTCGGGAGGTTTTCCTGATTGTGAAGTTTAGTATTCAGTTTTGAAAGAACTAACCACAGTAAACAGGTTGCTGTGGAATATTTTCAGTTTACGTTTCCTTATTTTTCTGAAAATGTAGTAGCCTGTGGAACAAAAAGATCTACGTTGTAATGTCTTGATTTTTACGAACAGCCACGCTTTTATCTGTGTGCACCAGTACACGCACGAGTAGTTGAAAACGGACAGATCACGATAAAAAACATTTGGGGATTGAAATAAAATGTTTTTGCTGTTTCGCGCATCCGGTTGTCACTTATTCCAATCTACATATTTCTGTTAGGTATCTGTATGAGCGGTCTTAGTATGAGTCAGCTGAGACATATAAATAATCGTACTGTTTAGAACTTGTTGACACTTCAAACAGAACCGTATAGTTTAGATACTTCAATTTCAGGAGTTCACCTTACTAGGATTGTGTTATCCTTTTGAAAACTTTCCGAAGTCGACGTTCAAAAATCAATTCATTCAACAAACTTCTAGTAGGTGTTCGTAGTCAAAACTGTTTAATCTCCTTTAGGCCAATCCTTCTTTGCTACCATGCATTCAAAGTAAACCGGCCTCTAGATCTACAAGTAAATAATGTTGGATTCGACGATATTCACTAGACGATTTTGGAATTTAATATAGTCTGTACCATAAATACTGTTTTTAGGGCCATTCTACACCCGCGATGGCTTTCTGCAACCACCTGATTACTGATTTCATAAATAGTGAATTACCACTTAACGCTGAAGGTTTTACTGTGTATACTTTGCCTCCAAGTGAGTTTTTGTGACAAACCAGCGAAAACATCGTTCAAAACGTTAAATCTAAAGCGTTCGCAATAAGGTTGTAACGCGTTAGCATTCACTCCACATTTCCTCTGTCTTCGTTTCATGCTGATTATAAACACAGACCATCAGACTATGGAAAGATAAAAAAGTTTTATCTTAGACTATTGTAAGTTTGCAGATCACAACATAAATTATTGTATCCGGTGATCTCACTCTTAACCGTGTCTTTAGAATGAAATATTCGGAAAGATATTTACCGCAAAGCTAGCAGTTTGGCTGATAATTATTTTTAATTTTTAAAATGTTACCTGAAAACTAAGATGTGTTTACGAGTTTTACTTGCTTTTGTTCGAATGTCTCTCACAGTCACGTTTTCTCCTGGGTAACCCTTTGTGAAATTGAAACGTAATCCGTTAATATCTTTTGGATTTAGGAAAGGTATGCTTTAAAAATTTCGAAACTAATCCTTATTCTGCTGTTGTCAATTAGGATGCTCTGTGCATTGAGTGTTTCATTAATCTTATGAAGATTAAATCAATAGGGTAAGTTAAAAGTGTTGCAGCATAGTCGACTGTAGATTTTAAGGTGACATTAATTAAAAGTGATAAAACTAACCACATTACGGCAAATTTGCATGGGAGTGGTCCTAGTTAGAGTACTGTTCCATTTGAAAACTAACAAATAACGCTAACGTTGTTGACAAAGCTCATTCCTCAAACAGTCCCTTTAGACCAGAAAGAAAGAAAGTGCGCTAAACCTGTTTTCCTACTGAAAATCTTAAAAAAATTTATCTATGGAGGATTCTGAATATCTTCAACGACTCAAAAGCGAAGTTAAGATAACCAAAACAGTCCTGTTTGTTTGCCTTTAAGATGTCGAAACCGATGATTTTTAGAGGTATTCTAATCTTAAATGGTTAAAAAGCATTCATTGACTACATGGTCGCAAGCAAAATGGGTCACTTTTGTACATGCTCAAATTCAAAATATGTATAATGGTAAGCAAAAAAGGGAATAGCGTTAACGGAGATTTATCATTTTTGGGTGACGTACACATTTTCCCCTTAAATGCCACAGTATGTTCGCTTCAGTTGTTCAGGACAGTGCCAGGTTATAATGTGCCCTGTTATTGTAGACGATTGGTACATACGAACAGATTTGCCTTGACTATCCAGAAAACGCTAAACTTTGAAAAGGCCTGAGTAACCGTTACGAGATATACAAGCAGGTTCCAAATATGGCATTCACTATTACTGATCAACGTATCGTATGTTTAGAATAACTGCGTAATGCTGACAAATCATATAAAGAGTCAGTTGTTTATTTGAACTTCGCTTCCTATTAATGTAAAATTAGTTAACGCTGTTAAAGTGGTTTCTTTTGTTCTTGGGTATATGACGATCATTTTTGTACAATAGAAACTTGGTGACATCCATAAATGATTTGTTCTATTCTCGATCGTTTGTTCTGTCTTTTACTACACCATCACCCACAGGTGTAACAATTGTAAGCCTCAGGTTCCTATAGAGTGACCTTAATTTTTTCGAATCCTCGTTTTGCTTTACACTTTTGCTCGATGCTCTTACTTACTTCATCATACACAGATTTGTTTGCATAATTCGTTTGTATCGGACATCGTAAGTTTGACAGTTTCTCTGCCAAGGTTTTGTTGGTTTCCAATACTTCCTTGCATTTTAGCATTTCATTTATGAGACCGTTTCTTTTAACGTATTATCTGCACTAAATTCGGCTACTAAACGAGGCAGGAAATTACCAGGGGTTTATTGAAATTCGGTTGGAACTATTCAGGTTCATGTTAATCCGTAGACAATGTGGATATATTAGGCAACGATAGGCGAGTTTGCTAGTGTTCGTGACAGACGGTCATTATGGAGATATTGCATATACAGTGCTGCTTTAGCAAACTTTTAATTAATAAAATTTTGTGAAGAAGTGGGAAGTAGTAAACAATTTCATACATCCATGTGGAATCCTCGAGGTTAACCGCAAGTCCAGATGATGTGCTAGCCAAACTCAAATCTGTCTAGTTAAAAGCAAAACGTGGATGACAATACTGACTGCGTAGTTGAGCGTAACCTTCACACTGGACCATCGCGTTAGTAGTTAGGGAGCGATTAATTTCTGTCAGATTAAAACTTTTGGAACAAGCACCATTAACTCTAATGCATGCGGTTAAGCCTGCGTGTGGTCAAACTATACGCCCTGATCCGCAAGGATTCCTCAAGGATGAAAGTACTGTTATCTAGTAAATGTTAGATTATGATCCCCACTGATCGATGGCAACTATGGTTAAACAGATCAAATCAGTATGCACGCAAAGTATACACTAAACTTCTTGCTGCGATTTCCTCTCGACGGATATTAGACGGTCCGCAGCTCAACAAAAGCCTAGGCTCCGACATTATTATCCGCCAACTACTTAAGTAAAAACTGTTCATCACTGTAACCTGACCAGATAAGACTTTTGCCTCTCCTTTTACAAAGAAATTGTTTCTTCTCTTCGGCTGCGTTTACTTAAAGTACTGCCCACTTACAAAGTTTTGCTGGTTGTGTTTGTTAGAATGGTTTGCACTGACATTGAAATGATTCGCCAAATCCTTTTGTCGCAAATGATTTCAAACAGACTGATTTTTCCTTCTGGTTTTCTATAATACATTTTTTCATGAATCCAAAATTGATGGACACGATACACTAGGCCTCACGCATGTAGACACAAACATACAAGAACGCACGCACAGCAGTGTACACACATTTGCTCGGTAAATCATGATGTAGCCAGCTAAAAAACTGTAGTCACTTAGCAGTGATTGACAGGAAAATGTTCTGATGAAGCTATGTGGTGCCAGATGGAAAAACGGGACTTCACTCATGAGCAAATGGAACACTGTGTAGTTTAGCAAATGGTATCATATACATCTGTGTCGAGGCAAGTATGAAGATGAACATAATCTGTTTTAGTAAAAACAGAACTGTCTGATGACTAGTATCTTATAGTTTACGAACGTACACTACCTATTATTAACGGTTCATTCTATGTAAGATGCATCCTATGACAATTGTGTTTGTAACCTAGTAAAAAATATGATGTTTGCTATATTTGTTTTGTTGTTAAATCGTCCAGCAGTTGCATAAGAAGTGCGGAATTCATTTACATGAATGTGATTTCGATTAAAACTCTCCTGAAGAAGGCAACCCGAGGTGGATCAAACGTGGAATATTAAACAAGCTATTAACGTTGTGTTAGTCTCGAGCAATTTCTCAATACCATGTTAACCACGACGCCCAAACTGTTAATGTCCATTCGTAATAGAATTGCGAAATGTCTGAACAAAAATAAGGCCAAAGCTAGGTCGATTATTGATGAATCATCAGGTGATCTGCTCGTATTACTGAGTGCCGCATATGCTGTTTTCAAAATTGGTCGGACGCAACTGAGATTTATATCTACAAATCTTAATACTTATACATATTTCGTACTAATTTCAAGGTTCAACCCTGGCTTCAGTTTGTTTTACAAGTCTAATCAGCTGACCGGAGATTTGCGTCACACTCTGAGTAGCAATGCGGCCGAGCTGTCTGATCAGACAAATCAATCCGTCCCAATGCTACACATCGCGAAAGCTACCAGTCACCTCTACACTGGTATGAAATGATAAATTTTTCGTGGGGGAAAATTTCCTCAGTAGTTTTGAAAGGAAGAAAATGATGGTCCGACTTTTCAACAGTCTTAACCCATTAGCTTTCTTCAGTCCACTTCATCAAAACACCGAGAGGTGAAACGGATGAGAACGTTATTACGTTCTTTGTCAGCATCCTGATGAAGCCAGATAGATTCGCGAGCTGTTTCTAGCACAGGAAAAGTAGCATTTGTTAAGGTTTTTAACGGACAAATCCAGACTGGACCTTGACGTAGTGTGACGGCTTGTGCATCTCGATGACCTTTTGGGCTAAACTGGACAGAGTTACTCATACCAGGCAGGCCAACAGGTAGAGGTCTGACAAATCACAGTCTCCTGGTCCTCCGGGTTGGGGATTGGAAGATGGTTGGCATCTCTTCCTGAAAAACGTACCATTTCTGGTACACCGCCACCCACCCGCTCCCTTGCGGTACAGGCTATTGAGCCAAAGGCTTTGGTTGAGAACCCTAATCGTTCTCCTGTCTAGGTCTGGGCGTCCTG
>QNGE01002856.1:0-46039 GCA_008508345.1 Paragonimus westermani | reverse complement strand
TGATGATGATGATGATGATGATGATGGTACTCACAAAGTCCTCAATGTCAACAGCATACTGAAACGATGTTTTGTCGAACCATAGTACAGGAAAGAAAAATAGCTTACCACAACACACTGCCAACTTTAATCAATCTTGGAGCGCGCCCATTCATTGTTGCGCAAAAATATCTGTTTGAGGCACAAGCGAACGAAGCAGAAGAGCATAAAGCGAACACAATTCAGTCGTTACGGTCAACTATCAGTAATCGGGTTGGACAGGTCAATCATACTTTTTAAGTGGCTGTTATCATGCATTGAGATTAAAGCTTCTTCCATTGCCTGGTTCACTAAAATACGAGTGTCGCGAATTGGGTCAGGCCACCACTTCTCTTTCACGCTATTCCATCAACTCAATCAGAAAGTTGATCTGCATAATATCAATCAAGTGATTAGTAAACGTATCCTTCTCTTCCTCAAACTGTTGACAAAACGCAAAAAATAACTTCTCGCAATTAAAATATCTTTTGGCTAGACATTTTCACGCACTACTAACAGGACAGTTACTGTGTCTCCTCTCGAGACGATGGGGCAACCTGATCATTGCTCACAAGCGAGAGTGGTTGAGCGTTCAGATTTGATGATTCGGTCGTGCCTAATGTGAGGTCAATGGCGCAGTGGTTAACACGGTCGCCTCATGATTGGAATGGCCGGAGTTCAAATCCCGGCCGTGTCAAGGATATGCACTACTGACGAGCTCTAATGAGAGCGAAACTCGAGTCTAGTGCTTCTTGTTGAAAGAGGCTGACTGGAAAATCTATCTGAATGCGAACACTGCAATCAAATGCTAGATTAACACTGACATATTCGTACGCTTATAAGTGGCAAGCATCCTTGCTGAGCAGTTGTGTATTCCGTTTTACTTTTCATTACCTCCCATTCACTTTGCAAATCCGCAGTCGTCAAAATAGGTGATGGTCACTCACCAGTTGTACACTTACTGTTGTACACCTTATTGAAACCTGTCTACGAAGAGTGTCTTTGGTTGTCTTCCTGTTAGATCTCAAACAAGCCGGTTGATATAATTGCTTCATGCGAAGCGCTTGCATAATCCAGCTGTTCTTTTTTGGATACTATCAATGGCACCTGAGAAGACTGTCTTTTATGAGGTTTAATTATCTTCAATTACTCCTAAATTTCCTGTGGGGTGCTACATAAAATCCGCTCCCATGAGGTCAATTTCAGTAGTATAGGAAGACATTTTACGTTTGATCTAAGATTTTATTGTATGGGTAATAATTTAACCCGGACGTTAAAACACAACATTCGTTTGGAATCCAGATTCTTCTGGGCCATTGCAACAGCCCCAAATTTTCTCAAATCTCCAAATAAGTTATTTTTATTAAGACGAAATTATTCTGTAGTGTCACAACGATTGAAACCTTCACCGAATTGATTCGGACACAGTGAATTGCTGGTCACATTACTAGTATCTACTCAGGGACAGCAAGAAACACATCCGCACGACATCTCGCCAAGGTCAAGCCAAGACACCTTTCATGGAAGTGCGGCAGTCAATTTCATTCTAGAGAAACAGAAATTGTTTCGCATTCCAGTCAACCTATCTCCGTCGATTTGGAGCACTGGCCGCTAGTAATAGCCGCAAACTTCAGACCATTTTCCGTTCTAAGGAGAGATTTTTGGATACGTAAATGTCTTATGTGAACCACTGCTCAGTTGCGCGTGTCAGCTAAGGTATAACGGGCCGCTGATATCCAACGTACTTCCAACTCTCCTATAACTTTCGTTTTGATTAACCGGACTTGCATCTACTTGATATTGATCGAATGTGCTCTATTGATATAGTTACGTTCCAAAAGATTTGTTGGTCCTGTACGGTTACTTACCACTCTTGGGAGCTATGGTCGGTACACACTGGCATCAAAAGTTTTACTGTATCTGCCCAGACTAGCTGAATGTAAACAAGGTATAACTCGAGTAAATCTTTGTGCTTTCATTAGCTAACCATTTGGTAATTACGTTGTCGAACATTTGAGTCAGTTTCCCCCTCACTCGTAAGTGTGTTTAATGCGGAATAGTTTAGCGTACGTTTACCTGCCGTTCAACGGTAGCAGATCCATAAAGGTTTTCTGCTGTGGTTATCGACGACGGCCACATCTTTCCTCCAGGCATACATGAGCTGTCAAAAGTTGTTGGCTGGTTTGAATGACAGCACCATCAGACTAACGTAGATCGCCTTCAAGTTTTACTGTTTGGTTCCGATGCGTATCTAAAGTAGTGGTCCAAACGAAATAGCTGCGGCTAAGACTGTGGTAGACGGACTACACAATCTGACTTGGGCTGAGTCAAGTATTTCATTCGATTGCTCCAGCTATCTTAACCAATGATCATTCCAATATATATTTAGGGGGACAATCAAGGTTAACTTGGTTTAACGGAACTCAAGATACGAAACAACAGTTGAAAAAATGATGACCGTTCATAGATATATATATATGAACTTGTTTGTTTCAGAATTTCCAGAGCAAGTCATCAAAAAACTGTTGGTTTCATTGTTTATTGACATGCCGTCTGTGAAACCTAGTAGTAGCTTACTCATACACCTGTATTAACCAAACTTCCGTGCGTGGGGCTACACTAAACCACGATTTCTTAATTCTATTTTTGTCCACTCTTCGCAAGTAATTTTAACAACACAGTATGCAGTTTCATTTGCAAACTTACTGTCTATCAAAAACTTGTTGAAAACGTTCGATAGCCAGTCACCCCGCTTCACAGCAATTCGCTAGATAAACCCAATTTATTGAGAGTTAGGTAATCAGTTAGAAAATTATTCACAAAATTCTTGCAACGAAGTAGGAAACGGACAGGGACCTGGTCTTATCTGAAAATAATTTTTATTCATTGAATCCATCTAACACTTTCAAGAATTTGATGTTATTTTGGAGCTATTTGATATGAATTGCTGTGAGGTCGTTTTTTATCTTCCACATTTGTCTGATCAAATTTTAAAGAACGTAGAAAAAGCGGTTTTAACCAATGATGTCAGTACCTTTTTATCATTTTGATCCAACCGGCTTTGTATTGCTGTGTTTCGAAATATTTGCTATGGAACCGAAATCTAGTCAAGTGTTCCCAGGGATTAAATCAGTGATAATTACTCAGTGAGATAGCTTTGGACTAGATGTGGAAAGACGAAATGTAAGAATGCATTCATGCATACATAAACGTTCTCAGGAGCTCATGCTTCCAAAACCATACACAATTTAAACACAATTGTATATGCTATTTAGCAGTTCATTTATAAGACTGGAAAGCGATGCATGTAAGTTTGCAATGGCCAAAAAGTACAGCTTCACAAAACGTTCTACGCAGGTTGCAAACAGCCCGCCTGATGACAGAAAATCTCCAATAAAACAAAACTTAAAAAGTGTTGATTTTCGGTACCCACGTGAATTACTTACAAGATAGACGGTGTTCGCAAATTTTTCTTGTGCTGAATGCTAGTTCTGAGGCATATATTCGAAGGATTCTATAAAGTCTAATGAAGTTTCATATGTAAAGTAACAGAGTAATCACGTGAACTAAAGCGGATGGATGCCTCTAAGTTGTGACTGACTAAAATCACACTCACATTCATAGTCATATCCTGTTCACTAGGATATATTGTAGCGAGAAGGCGTCCAATAATGCACAATCTTTATTGTCCAAATCGCCAGTCGTCCGCGCGGATCCTTCGCCGTCTTCAGCCAGATCAGGGGTTTGTGGTCGGTCTCAACATGAAAGGTGGTCGCAATCAGATAGGTCCTCCACTTCTCCAACACCCAGACGATAGCCAAGCATTCTTTCTCCGTTGTAGAATACTTTCTCTCTGCTCCCGTCAGTACTCGGCTGGCATACTCAATTGTCCCTGACGGTTGTGAACGAGTTGCCCCAATTCCGATATCACTCGCATCAACTGACACCGTGAATGGTTCATTCGGTTTGGGGATCGTTAGGCACCGTCGAATGCCCCCAACATCCTGTTTGAATATGATTGTAAAACTATTCAAAACTACTCCATACAAGTGAAGTGTATATTCGTTTTTTTCAGACCGTCGATATCACGCAGCCATGAAAAAAAGCTTGTTATGTGAAGCGCCGGCAGCAAAACGAATTGTGACATTGGCTCTTCAATAGGAAATAATCAACAGCATGTCAATTTTCAATACAGTGCTTGGGGAGAGATGTGAACATTGAGGTGAACATCAAGGATTAGGAAAGTTGAACTTTAGGCTGACAGTAACCTAGGGTTAGCAACTAATTGCTTCAGGACACATTGCACAATACAGAGCAGTCAGTTTTTGAGAATGGTGGGTTGTAATGGTTCACTGTGTTGTAGTCGACCCAACATGTTGTCTGATCGGTGAAACCGGGCTCATTCGATTCGCTATGATTACAGTATCCGTTTTTGAAATCTGTTTGTAAACCCACTTGAATATATGTTCCTTCACTCTTAAGATCGATGATGTGACGTTGTGAATTTCTTTTCAGTTACATGAGAACTGGCATGCACAATGGGAGTTACCATCGTTCTGACTGTCAGCTTGCATGTAGTTAAACAGAAGGATCCGGAAGAATCAACAAATTTCCGACTATGCTGCCTTGTAAATACAATAAGGATAACGGGGCCAGCAAAAACACGTTCTAGACGCTTAGCAGGAGTTTCACATGTATATGATTGGCTATCGCGAAGTAAACAGATGAATAAATTTTTACTGTTTACCTGTTTCGATCACTTTGCGTTTCAAAGACGTGTATCTCTTTGCCAAAGGGATTTTGCTTAAATGCAAGGAATAAATGATTCAATAATTGATGACAATACCACAAAGCTGAACAGCTAGCTACGCGTCATGTGCTAATATGTCCATTCGTTCATTTTCGATTATGAAAGCGGTAGCTGTTATTAAAGTAATGAGGTTAATCGGCAAGACTTTCGGCAGCAATAATATAAACTGAGGTTTATTCACAAAAATAACGAATCAGTCGCTTTGTTCACTCTAGGCCATTGATCACTCAGTCAGATTAATTTGTTCACATAAAACGCTTATCTCGTTTTTCATTAACACGGATTGCTCTCAGCTGGGTAACCACTAAAACGTTGGTTGTAAGTTTGTGCGAATGTTCTAACGAGATATCACGCAGTTATCGACAAAGACTAGGTGGTATGGTTGGCTGAGTTTGGCACACCATTTCAGAATTCTAAACTCTTGTCTACATTGTGTACCGCGCTGTAAACAGATCCAACGGTTACAGTGCAGAAAAATTATTCAGTACTGAAAAGTTGGTGTGAGTGGATACATAAAATTTATAGTACTTTGTTTCAGTGACCGCAAAAGTTAGTCAAGAGGGTACGATTATGCGTTAGGCTCAACACAGTGCTGAGTGTTGCAGATAAGACTACGTTCCGACATTTGGGTAGAAACAGTTGAAAACTTCATCATATTATAAGCCGAACACAAATCACTGTTTAAAAACTATCGTATGGGGAAAGACGTTTCAACCAGTCTTTTTCGAGGGGAATAACTGGGTTGTTACCAGAAGTCATCAGTAGCACTCACGCTGTATCTAAGATTTACGCACTTCCGAAAATGTGTCGATCATTGATCCATCAAAATCTTACTCAACAAGACTAAACAATCGTAGAAAAATTCAACTGCAACTTGAGCCATAATCCAGTCCTTAGTCTGGGAAAAGACTTCTGCTAAGTATGGCGCCCAACAAGGGCAGACCTTGGATTCAGAACAGTATTTTAAAAAGGAGTACGGGAGATAACTCATGTCACAAAGTGAGAAGTGCAATAAACTTTGACAATTAACCAGTGATACTCACACTTCATGTACCCAATGGTCATTTCCCATTAATTTAGGCGCTGTGGATAAAGTCCCCAAAAAAAGACTTAAAGTATGCTTTCAGTGTTTGTCCACGGCCTTCACGGACGCCTCAATGTAGTACATAAACACTGCTACTGTCATCGATCTATCCATACACATTAGACTGGCAATATTCGGCGTGCGCGGTTAGACTAAAATGTCTTTTGATTTCAGCAATAAGCCGTTTAACAAATATACAATTATGCGTGTTGTTGTTACTCGTTCTGTAGTACGAATTCCACCATAATTACGAGATATTTGTTTTCTTCGACTTCTTTAAGCAAAACCTAGTTGGAGTCCAGTATTGAGGATTTCTTACATAGCGATGAATTGCTAGCAACTGCCAACGGTTTCCATGCAGACATTATCACAATGGTACAGGCAAAGGCACCGTCTAATAGGCACTCTTTTCGATGCTTCTCTGTACACTTGGCGACTAGTCATCCGAAGACGTTCTGGCATCGTTGCGGAAAGTCAGCTTTGCCGCGATCCAAACCGTGTACAACCAGTGAAAGAAAAATGCTGCTTCTGCAGTCTTTTCTGTTAGCTAGGGAACTACCTACATGATGCAACGTGACCTGCCTGATAATTCCAGTAAGTAGTGATCCGAAATTTTGTCGGTTCATTCACACCCTAGTGAGCAACCGTCAGATGTGATCCTGTCTGCGGGTTGGTCTTTGATCGGCCAGACCACTGGTGAAAAGTTCCCAGCAGACAGAAAAGCATCGCAAATAACTCACCAGATTTGAACAAACTGTTGCCCAAACACTTGAAGCGTATAAAAGCAGATGTTTCGGCTTGATATTACACACAGTTACCAGTGAATGAAGGTTGCCCAGTGAACTGAGACGCGTTGCCGCATTTTCAATGTTGGTAAATTGCTTTCACACAATCCGTTGAAATACTCTTTTGCAACTGCCGGCTTCTCAGTTCGCATTCTTACAACGTGATGTTGACATCACCACCCCATGCGATGCCCCGTAACTCGTGCATCACGTCCTTTAGTCTGCATTCGGCTTTTATTTTTGTGTCCAGGGCGTCCGATCTGATTATAAAATCCATCCAGACTCCCGGTGCACCTCCACCGCTAACACACTACTTTGCTGAGTCTTATCGAAATGCTTCCGCCACGATCGAGAGCTCAGTCTACTGGTCCCAACGTGATTTTCTCCAGGGTGACCCACTATCGCCGATTCTATTCACCATGAAAATGGATGTGGTGTTGATTTCATACCGAAAGGAGCTCGGCTGTCGGTTCCACGATACGCTGGTTGGCAGTTCTACGTATGCTGACTATCTGACCCTCCTGGGTGAAAAAAATACGCGGCTCTCCGAGAAGCCTGCAGCTGTCGTTATTGCTTTGGACCTATCCGGACTGATAAGTAACACGTGGAAGACGAAACTAACGGTCATATTTGGTGACCATACACACAACACAACAGCTCTAGCTGACGAATCTACTCAGTTCAGCTTGGACACTATTCACCCATTAGGCACCTTCGACACGATGACCACCCTGGGTATGCCGTTCACTTAGAAAGATGAAGCATTCGCCATTTGCCGACTACAACCTCGTATGATGGTAAATAAAACTATCAAAACACCTCTGAAGCTGCATCAGCGTCTAGAACAGCGTTTGAAACAGCATTTGATCCTAAAGATGTCATTTGCCAATTTTCAGCAGATCTCTTCGAAATACTTTTGACGCTATGGACTGTAAAACTTACCAGCTTGTTTGACAATGAATTTGCCGACATCGCGACGAACAAGAAGGAAGCTCATGTGGTGTGGATGGACAAGCTTCATCATGTGCTAGATGGCCGTGATCTTCAAGAAATTGCTCGCTGTCTACCATCCAATCGTTGGTTGCTGAATCCAGATCGCATTTTTTGAGGATGTTCATAGGTGCCATCCAGCTTCGATGAGGTCTTCTGCAGACTAAGGTCCGGAGTTCTCAAGGCGGACAAAGTGTCCGCTAGGTTTTCTGTCGTGTCAACTGCGGTCAACTAGGAAGCCTCTCTGGCATACTCTTATCCTGCTGGACCACTCACAATACGCGTTGTGCTCGACACAACCGTGGTCAAAAGACTGTACGATCTCAACTAAGCAGTTACCATGGAGCTTCGAGTAGAAGCAGCAAGCTGGTTCATCAAACTCGACCTTATCGCTAACGAAATCAATGTGCCAGGACTGAGAAGGTTGTGAAGTACGCGGCCGACATCAATAACGTCACCATTCAGTCGACCCTTGATACCATGAGCTGTGACCATCTCTTTTCTTAGTATTGTGTTTCCCTCCTCATGCGATTAGACTCTTTGACTTGAACTTTCTTCCTACACAGTCTCTGATCCTTGTCAACTGACTGTTCTTGGGTGCTTTAAAACCTATGACACTCTCATGCGAGGAAGCTGGCACTGATCGCTACTGAATTATGACTTCCATCTTTCTATGAGGGACATTTCTCCATACATATACGTGATACTTAATTGTGACAGCATCCTAGTGCCCTGAGGTTTTGAGGGACGGTTTTTATTTTCCATCCTCTCTTTCGTAACTTTTACCACCCCCATGAAAGGACATGTCAGTTGTTTAATGTTGTTACCCACGCAGCACATTGCAGTTGACAGGGAGCTTACAGTGAATTCCCCGTCTTCTTACTTTCGTTATTTAAATTTTAGTGTCACCGACTGTCCTTATTTCTGATGAGACTGTGCAGTATTGTTCTTCAAAATGAACGTTACTAGTAAAGAGTTATTGGTTCGGTGGTCGCCTCATACAGTCCTAATCAGAAGTTAACCACCGGTCATGACATGACTAAGAACCATGGACGTGTTTTGACGGGAATGAGGCCTAAGCTTAGTGCACCTTTTCGAAAGAGGTTGGTTGGAAGTAGAACTCTAATATTCATTTTGCATTATGTATAGTTCTTGTGTTTGATAATGGCTCGTAAAACCATCTACTAGAATGCTCACCAACAGTACTTCGTTTGTGTACAACAACAATATTGCGTCATTTTGCACAGATTGACACTGATTGAAGTGACATTGCCTCGTAATATACTCACTTATCTGCTCTACTGTTTGTTTGCACAGTTCCTTGACAATATTATACAGATCTTCCACTCTTTTTATAACTTTATCGTATTAGGAACATCAGTGCAGGTCTAGTCGTGCTTAAGCAGTCCATGATAACTCCGCAACAGCTTTGCGTCCCATGTACTGGTAATTTGGAATATTTTGGTGGTCATTCAGAGTACATGTGAACATTTTGTTTGGATTAAATTATCTGAATACGAAAACTTACACGAATTTCGTAACATTCAGTTGCATCTGTTCATTGTGCTGTCGTTGATGACCTACCGATTTTTGCTCGCATTTACCTAGATCGTTCAGAAATTCCCAGTTGACCATTAAAGACGAACCGTGCGGTGAAACAGTTTGACTCCGCGAACGAAACTGGCCATTTTGACAAAGACTGGGACAAACATAATTATTATGTGATGTTGTTTTTGCAAGCATCCACTGAAGTCTTGTCACTAGCAGTGCATATGTTAAGGTACTGATCATTGATGAAGGCAAGAAGACCGATATTCTAAACAACTAATCTACATTTGAAGCACAAATTGGAAAATGTTTAAAAGCCTGTGTCAGCGCTGAACTATTTTTGCTGAAAGCAACCGGTGTACAAATATAATGTGGGGTTTTGGTTTGAATAATACACATTGTAAATTTGCCCAGCATAGCAGCTAGTTGGCATGAAAATCGGATTTCTGAAGTGGTATAGCCTGAATGAAAAAGACGGAAGTTTCTGGGCTCCATGCCTCATTGATATGGAAACTAATCAGACCTGTGGATCATAGTACTGGGGTGGCAACAAGAAACCAAGGGCCAAAATATCATACACTGATTGAAAAATATGTCTAGCCAACAGTTGACTACATCTCTGTTCTAAAAGAGGCTTGCATCTTAGTGTTGTGGAGATATATTCACAACTTAAAACGATCGATTAAGAAAACGGGTACCTTCAAGGCAGTAGATATTAACCCGTCTTACCGTAAATGTTAATTTGTATATGTTAATATCTAAATTTAAGCCTAGATGTAAACTGACCAGTGGACGCAGCGGTGGTACACACACTTTTACATAACGAGATTATAACTATCTGATACTTCCTCGGTGTTCGGATGGTATTTTGTTTTGGTTCACTAATATCTAGTTTGTTCCATTTTTAACATGATAAATTCCATTCATCTGAATTTTTCTATTACACATGATCTATACTCTTTTTTAAACATTTTGCCTAACAGAGGAGAACAGTTTCAAGTGCATAGCTCTGTGCACCGCAAAGTCACTTAGAGCGATCAGCACGGGTATTCTGTATTGTTTGTACTGACTGCATACAAACCAGGCTCATTGCAAACAAAATCTCACAGAACTTTATGTTCAGTGCTCGGAAATACTTATAAGAACAGCACAAAATGTTAGTCGTAGATTCGATCGCAAATGGACATCCGCAGGTTTTTATTGGGGTTTATAGTAAGGGTAGTACAGTGAAGACAAATATCCGCAGTTCCAAATGAGTAGGTATTTTTCGTCTGTTCTTCAAATCTGGTCAAACACAACTGACGCAGGTGGAAACGTGTAGCCAACTAAGCTTGTTCATATCATGTAGCCAGAATATGCTTACGACTCATTTTGCTCGAAAGGCTGCTCATCTTATTCACAATCACATCTCACCAATGTACCCCGTCTTTTCCCTTCTGACAATCCACACATTCGTTCCTACTGTGACTATGGAACAGTCTGGCACCTATGGTAAACGTTTAGTAAAACACACCCGAAGTTTTTGGTGCACACTTTCACAGAAGCAACGAATGTCGATGATGACGGAACATGCGCTCCATAAATCAGCCTCGTTTTCCGTAACGTCCACCATAGTGACAGGCCAGTAGGTCGATCCGGTCAATCTGTTTGATGCGTTTTTGCCCAATCAAAATACGAAACTGTCTGTGCTTTCGAAAGCGATGTTAATCAATATTCGACATCTGACTGTATGAATAAACTTTCGATTCAGGTAAGCTGTACACACTGAAACCGTTAGCTTCTGTTTTTTCATACACAGTTCAGTTGTGACCACATCGATTGCACTTGCCATAAGCGTGTTACATATTCTGATATCACACGTTCTTAAAAAACAAGATTAACTGAGCTGCTAACATCTCATGATATTTTTATCACATCCGAGAAGCTTTCTCCGAATTCTTCGAAATATATGCAGTCTCTTCGCGATGGGACTTCTCATGACTTCACTATGATAAAAACTATCAGTAAACCTGAATTGAAATGTTTTCACACCGAATGAAGTGCTTTTACTGGCATAAAGGTAATGGAAACCTTGACCTCGCCAAAACTGTTCATAGCCAGTTCACTCTGTATGAGTTATGGCCATATTGGTCAGGAAAGGTGTTATATTGGATAAGGTTAAAGTTATGTGCGGTGCGGTCGTTTTTCATTGAGCAAACATAAGAAGACATCGTTTGTAAACTGTCTTAAATAAATCAGACAAGTCTGGCCATCAGTAACAATCACTTTCATATTGTTGTTGGAGGTTGTCAAATAAAACCTAAGTTACTCATGAGTAGTCTGGGACTTGGTTAATATTGAGCTAAATATCACTCATATCTAACTGCAGTTTCTTTGCAAAAGAGGTTGATGGGAAAGTGTATCAGAATGCAAAATTTGCGAATAAAAATGCAACATGTTTGATTTGAAACTTAAATCGAATTGTGTTCGTTGCGATAGGGTAATTTCGAGAAAAAATTCTTCGCAAAGTAAGATGAGCTATCGTTTCCTAGGCGTCTTTTTTCCATATTGAAAGAACACCTGTCTTGTTAGATAATATTATTTGGTTTTAACAAACCATTTTTAATCAAAAATCGGTTTGTTCACGTACGTTCTAGTTACGGGTAACAAGATAACAGTTAGTCTACCATAGTTAATTGGTCAACAACAAGGCAAAACCATCGACTTAGAAGCGCATTTCGCTCACAGGACAAGTAGATAAACATAGCCTTATTGAACGTGAGCTAGCATAGGTTGATATAAAATACTAACACGACGTGTAATCAAACGGCGTACACATTACAAACTTTTGACGTGATATGCTGCGCAAACAAGAAAATCTGGTTAGTAACTATGTCTAGCACCCGCCAGTGATCTGATTCCACTCTGTCAGGTGTTCACCTAAATTTTGGCAGAACCTCTAATCTTTCTGAATGTGAAAGGACCAATGCAACCTCAAGTGTACTGATAGACAATGTATGACGTAAAATGCTTGATAACGCTAAGTGCTGTGCCTGCAAAGCCTATCTCCATGGCCGAAGTTAACGTAGGTATTTCAGTAGTCATATGTATATGTCCCAGTGCAGATAGTATCTGGTGACTTTTGTGGTGGCAACACGGTCGCCTTCATACGGCGAGTTGAGAAAGGCGCGTCTCCAACAGATAAGTTGATTAACTCTCTGAGTTTTGGCTTGTTTCTGAACAGTGCTATGGCTTATGGATAACAGTTGACACTCAGTTGATTTTTGAGGGAATTGTTCATTATCATGCAGACACTTTTTTTATAGATTACCTAGAATGGTAGAACCAGATCATGTTTATGACCAGTGGACGCGAGGCTGTGAAACGAAAACTCCTAATTTGCGGTATATTGTGCTTGTAAGGCTTCAATCCAGTTGCATTGTCATGCATGTGAATAAATGATAGAGTTTAGCTCTAATGCACTGATCGAAACGTTCGGGGTAATCTGGGTAAAACTTCAACATACAATCGTTCCGAATATACTCAAGCTGGAAAGATTAATATACCACCTAAACCAGCTTTACATTGTTAACACTACAACGATATCTCTGCAGTTTATTTTCGTAACAACTTGTACTGAACAGATTTAATGCTGCTCAGAGAATTGTTAGCGAAGCATCAACAAAAAATTGGCTGATGGAGATTAATCACGGGATTTTTGAAGAAAAATGCCCCGATATATTTTTTGAAAAGACTGTCACCTTTATGGTGAAGATTCTCGATGGACCTGACGGTTTCACTGTTAACCTTGAGTAAACTATGAACTAGCCTGAAATGTAATAAGTTCACATTGATCCATCTCTCTTTTGGTCCGTCTATCGTCCAACTGTATGGGTATCGAGATATGCACTGCTATAAATAGTATATTCAAAAGCAACTGTCAATCAGCTTGGCGTCACTTAGTACGATAAGTAGACGATGATAGTAAAAATCATTGTCTGCATGCAGTGGCACGCTGATTAGATTATGCACTCAACCCGTTGAATGGTAAGTCCATTGAACTAATGCTAGTATGTCAGTTTGAATAATAGGACTTACAGATGTTTCCTCTAGATTTGCTTGAAAATATATTGCTGTTTTATGCCACGCAATTTCAGTCAATCAACGCGCTTGCACAGCACATGAAGGACTAGATAATTCAGTGAATACCAAAGTCCGGTAAAGTATAAGTGATTAATGGTACTAGTGAGTTGTCAGTACATATGGGTTTACCTGTTTGCTGACTGAAATATGGGCATCTTCATAGAAAAATGACTAATGCATATTTACGCTTGTCAAACTCCTTAGGGACTCAAATTAATACTGGTTAGAATTAAACTAAGCCTCAAGAGATCAGCATGTTTCTTAGAGCGACTACTTACTTGGCACCAGATGTTCAAACTGGGTCATTTCAAATGAGATCCGTATAACCTCAAAATTACTTTTTCCGTTGCACAATCTCCTACAAGAGGAACTTTTAACAGCATTATCGTGTTAATCTATAACGGTTTGCCCACATCTTTTAAAAAAAGGATAGAGCAATTTAGGTGATTTTGGTGTTCAATAAACACATTAGGAGTCGAACTCAAAGGCGTACGTGAGCAACAGTTTCAAAATGAGATTTATGTATTGCTTCATGATATCCTATTTTGATATCAGTTGTCACAGACGAGGTGCACTGAATTTTCTAATTCCGTTGGTATAAATACACGATTCACCATGTTATCTCAATGAAAATTGTCGTACCACATCACAGTGTGTGAAGGTCCCAACAGGCTTATGAAGAAATAACCGACCGTTCTACAAAAAGTGGAAGCTTCTGACCACGATTGCATAGAAGATAAGATTTGTAACTTAGTGACAAAACAACATTTACACGTGATGTCGCTAGTTTCGTTAATATTTTAATGTGTTTTTTTTATCCAGTAATCACTGTGATGGTTTCTGTTCCTACCTCAAAGCAGTTTTTCGCACTAATTTATTTTACACGAGTACCTCGGCATTGAAGTCGATTCATGTATTACAAAAATGGTTTATCTTTGGGTTCCGAGATCTTTGCTTCAACATTCCGTGGAGATTTTGAAAGATTGAACAATTTTTATCGGATTCATTTCGAAATTGTTGGGCGAACCTTCAAGCATCTGATGTTATAAATTGACAACGGGACTATTGTTTGCAACTAATCAAAACAGTAACACCAAATAACACATGATCTGCTGCATCAAGCTGGAACTATGCGAGTAATTGTTCCCTTCCTCAGGAGTCGAAGTTTTGAAAGCGTACGTAATAAAAATGGGCGTTTGCCGTCACTTACCTCATTGGTTAGAGTTAGCAATGAAGCGGGATGGTCCTTACTAGCCAGATACACGTTTAGCAGATCGTTTTCAATCAGTGAATTTTGGCGCGATATTTTTGTATTATAAGTCAATCTTCTCCCTTCATGTGGTGACTGTATCGGCCACACATTGTTCTCACATTAAGTAGGACAACATTGGCATGCGTGAAAATATAAACAAGGCATTATTTCGAGCTCAGGTGTAACTTTATATTGGCTTCTGTAAGTATGTTTAATGAACTCAAATCCGTAGCTAACTAACCAGACCGACAGACCTGGTTGCGAATCAAGGAATGTGAAACAATGAATTAAAAATTACGTTCATACGAATGTGCTAGTTTAAACTCGATTCTCTATTTTTAAATTTCAATACAGTCAGCTTTTTTCTATGAAAGTAAAATTTTTCGCTGAATAAAAGGTATATTAAAGTGAAATGTTTCCGTAATTTGATACACAAAATGTGAAATGATCAGTAGTTCCATTTTGTTCTCCAGCCTACAATTATTAGAAACATCGTTTAATTTCTCCATTATTATAAGCAAAACCTATATTATTAGTCCCAGGTCCTGCATGTTAATTGAAGTTCACGAATTAATACTGCAGCCGATAACAGATACAATATATAACATTTCCGGACAGTTTTAAACTGGGAATGGCTATCTGTACTCGGTGAGGTTACTCAATAGCAAAGTGAGTTTCGTTAAAGTACGTACTTAGGATTTGGACTCCTGAAACACGTTGAAGATTTCGTATAGCCGTAGACGTCAGATCTAGTTGACAGAGGTACTGTTTAAAACCACACTATGGTATTAGTGCATGGCTTTATATTAACTTCTCTACAACCAAAAGGTGTTCAATCGCACTTTGTTTGTTGTTAGCAAAATTATGCGCTTTAAGCTCGCCGACAGCGTTATTCGAAAGACATTAGTTCCTCGTAAACCGGTTAACTTCAATCATGTGATGGGTGAATTCATCTGTTCAATCCTAGACTAAATGGGGCTGCATATTTGACCACGTTTGCTGAAATGATGAAAACGCGTTGCATCGTATCGTGGGTAAACTGGATATGCTTTAAGCGCTGAGTACGGATGGATAGCTTCGAATGAAACTCGAAATATTCGATGTGCAGTATCAACAGTTGTTTGTGAATAGTCGTTTATTTTGCCCACATACTGACAAGCCAGTCTTAGCACACACACGGTAGCGAAACGTGTACCCAGTTAGTGGCACACTGCGTAACTCGGAAGTCCAATTTCCAATCACAGTGGTTATTTTATACTAATCAGTCAGCTACCTACTAGCGTATATAGCCGAAAAAGATTAATAATGGAATGAGACACTACAGGTAACAAAAGCATAGCCTTAGCAAAAGGATTATGTAAAATTTGATTCGTAGGGCAGAGAACATCTTAGATACGTGGAAGGAGAAAGGTAACGCTTCTCTGAAATGGTTTATTTAAAGCAAACCGTCTGCAGTTCTCATTGGATGTGCTGAGGCTAGACGTCACAAAAGTATTCTGGCCTAAAGAACTGTATCTAATGAGAGGATGCTGTAGTATACTATGAAGCTAAGTCTGGAAATACTCATGACACTCATGAACACTAATGATACCGTTCAAAATGAAAAGTGTCCGCTTGTGATTGAACAATCAGAGACAAGCGATAACAAGAATATTTTGTGTCCTTCACAGATCACTTACTGTTCACAGTCTTGCACTGATATCATGACGTTAAGCTTTGTTTTTCATACTGTCGGACAGATTCGGTTTATAAAACGAACGTTGTCATGACCACTACTGGTCTGACCGGCTGCTCTCATGAGTGCGTGAGCTCACAGCAAACGCTCTTTCAGACAGCACAAATATAAGTAATTAGACAGAATTCCACTTGAGCATAAGTTTGAGTGTCTGTTGAACAGTGCTGGGTCATCCATAACAAATTAGTCGGTGGCAATTTTGTTTCGATGCAGAAATAACGCTTCAAAAACACATTAGACTGAGTGCTGGGAAATTGAAAAATGCAAAGCTATTAGCAAGAAAGGTTCAACCTTTATTCGCGTTTCAAACAGCTATCACTCTACTTGTTGATTAGTATGCAATATTTAAATTCCTAACATGCTGGTAAATTGCCTTACAAACAATTGTTGGAAATTGTTTGCGACAGAACGTATTTCAAGGTCGCACTTAACTACTGTCGCATTCCGAATGTAGAGAACAATATTTCACTGGAAATCTGATCATTTGATTTGGGGCTCACACAACAAAATGATGAGGAATAAGCTGATCGGTCTCAGGTTTTTTAAGTTTGGTGAATAAGGAAATTCTTAGATTCACTTGACGGGCAGTACTTACGTATGAGGTTCCGTAAAACGCAGTGTTGGTTATCCTTTAGAAAATGTGGTGTTCACAATCAAAAAGGACTTCTTCAAATGTCCATAAGAGTCGAAACAGGGAAAACAAAGTAAACAATCTTTGTTAACATTCGCACCGAAGCCGTGGCCGATTTTGCTTTCTTGCTACCTAGTATGAGGATGTTTCCGGAGTAAGATTTGTACCTGTAATCTGTGAATACATAATAAACAAACACAAATTAATAAAATACTCAAACAAGAAGTAAAATTGGACGACATTTTTGATTCAACTTGAGAAATCTTTCGGCACTACGAGCAAAATCACTGCAGAGCAAAATTACTCATAACTGTTCAATCAAACGAAAGTGAATTCAAAGAATTCACGAATATTTTGTTGACAATATTTAAAATTGCTTCTCACGTTTGAAATCTGTTAACACTCATGAATTCATGTGGCACGGATTGCCTTCCGTCATGTTTTTTTCTTTTTTAAGTTGAACTCTCCATTTGTTGCTTGTTGAAAGTTATGCAGATAGGGTCTCATGACATCACGAAATTAATGGCGACTGTTTCACGGCTAACAGAGTAAACTATTCGAAGAAGAATTTTCACTTCAAACCATCTAGCGAGGCTTTTATTCCCTTATGTTATTCACTAATTCGCTTTTCTGACGTTTCGCACTAATTGTGGTAACATAGATATACTCCCGGAAGAGTAGATCGCTCGATTAGCCTCTGAAAAGTCGCACACCGTTTATATGCCAACCCTTTGCCTAGTTTAATTCAACTTGACCTAAACATATACGGAAGTTTCCTGAGGGTTGATCACTCCTTCCTATCTTCCATTCTGATGAACATCGGTGACCGGTTATTCAGTAGCACATTTATAAACCACTCCAACTCCACAGCGTTCGAGATGATTTCTGCTATACTCTTCGCATTTTCGAGGTCAGGTTATGCTGTAACGATTAATAGCCAACAATATTATCGTTGAATGACAAACACAAGCTGCAAGTCCCATTTTTAACAAAAAACCTACAAAGGTTTAGGTCCACGAGGCTTTTCCGTTGGTAGATGCTCTGTAAAGTTGCGGTTTGAGCAGAAGCTCTGTTTAATTTGTATTCACCTCTAAGAAGTCTGTGTTGAAAGTTCTGAGCATATGCGGAGTTATTCTAACTTAGATTCAGAAGACTGGAAACTGGAAAGCAACCCGAAATGTTTCCTTAATTGTGAAAGTAAGGTTTGGAGCGAATATGCCTGAAATAAACGAAACTGGTAAGTTAATTGCACTTACTGGCAAACAATTGGCGAGATTTTGTGTCATGTATTGGGTTTTGTTCGCACTCGTGTCAAAGCCGAATTTATGTATTCTTGTGAGCGTCTGAGTTACACAAGCTACTGTGTAGACTGGCAGCTGAACTCTTGTGCCTTGTAAGACAAGGTCAAACATATTTACTCAGTAATTCACGACCCATGTAAATCTGGCCCATACACACACATCAACTACACTCTGTATAACTTTTCTGCTTGGTAGTATTTACGATACAGAGTGACAACTTTAAAATCAACTGAAAAGATAATTTGGGCTTTGGTCATTTTGAACAGAAATCTAACGTTTCCCCATCTTTATTGGCACAACCCATTCTTTTCAAATCAGAAACAACTATAATTCTTTCATGCTTTGTAGTTCGTGGGAAGGGGGAAGAATAACCGTCAACTATGACCATGTGCAAAGGATAAGATCGATCGGCCACACTACTGATCTTTCTAAAGAGTAATTATTACCGTATTAAATATCGGTAAGCCACCAAGTTCAGGAGATCAGACACAATTTCGAATGAATACGGCTATACTCAGTAAACGTCAAAAGTTAGCTTTTGCCTTTCGCGGAGCCTCATTTATTTCCACTTTCGTTTATTGAGAAAGTTACCGGTTCACTACTTATAGTATTTTGTCGTACTAACTTGTTGAGTGAAAAGCATTGACCTTGACAAAATTAGTCTCGCAAGTACTAATTCTGACTTTGTTTCACTAATCAAGAATTAACACCAACCGCGTAATACCCTGAAACGCGTTAATAATGAAGGACAAGAGGTTCCGTTGTTAAACAATTTTTAGGTAGTTTATCACTTGCCGGATGAAATCTATTAGAATATATAAAAAATAACGAACTGTTGGTCTATGATCGAAACGAATGCAGACTAAATTATTACTAAAACAGGTACGTCACTGTCGTTTGTACAAGCGACAATGTTCAATGTGCGTTTGCCGATGGCAAGCAACTTGCGTTTCAGTCTACTTAAACGCATAGCTAACAAAGAGATCAGGCCGATATGCTGACCCGTCATCAGAGGGTGCGTCCGATTAGTACTGACTGGTTTCAAGTCCGGATTCTTCTCTGATGTTTGCTCAGTACTGTCCAGTTTGCCAACAATAAGTGAAGCATTTAGCAGTTCATGGACATGAGGAGACGTTCAGCATTCTGATCTAACTGCTTTTGTAACTGCGAACAAATTGTTAAATGTTGTGTGGAATGATTTGTGAAGCTAGATCTCCGTATGAGAATACTTAGACACAATTCGACTTGCGGTTTAAAATTTGTGCATCTAATGACTGACAACGGTAAACAAATAGTCCTCTGTTAATTGTAAGTTAAAGGAAAACTTTTCTGAAGAGCCTGTTTGTAGGTACAAATTCTTTCCGATATTCATTTGAGAGAAAAATAATTCTGGCAAGTAGCATTGCACGCATTAATGCATTAGCCACGCATTCGCCACCTGCGTAAAGATTTAATTTGACCACTCACGTAGACGGTGTGTCCAGTGCTATTGAACAGAGAATATCGGCCACTCTGGTTAACAATCTGATAAATTGCACAATTTAGCGTATGCTCTTAACGCCAAACAAATTGCTAGTCCCAAAATATCACATCGTTATTAGAATCAGTTCCAGAAGCAGCAAATCTGCCAGTGTAAAATAAGTGCAACAGTTTGAATTCAAACAAGAAGTGTATGTGGTCAGTGGAATTAAAATTATCACGGGGGTTAAGGCAGCGAATGCAGCCGTGGACACTTCCGCCCGAAACGCCTTGGATACTCATTCGGCAAAGCATCCACCCTTGTTCCTCTTAGCAGTCTACGTACCTACACACTGTCAGTTATGCTGAAAGCAGTTTTCTGTAGCTCAGGACGAAAGCCTCCTGCAAGTGCAGACGTGAGAGCGTGCCTGATGTCCAGTTCGCTTTGATCTGACATTTGATTTGCAGTCGTGGCAATGAGTGCACTGTTCCTGTGTTTGTCTGCGTAAGACTGACACAAACAAACCGTACTATTTCTGAAGGAATGTGTGTTTCACGTTAGGTGGTCTTTGATCAAACGCCCCGATATGAGTAACTATAAAGTGCATCGAAGTTACTGGAACAAAACATTTCGGACATCATAATGAAACGTTAAGGATGGAATGAAATTTTACACGTAAATATATGCGACTACCAAATATGAAATGCTCCTACAAATATATACGTAGGGTTAAATCACAAGTAAACAGGCCACATATCCAGTATGCTTATCTGACGTTCAGACTAAGACAGTACCTTGCACGGAACTGATAAATCGATAATCAGTGTTCCAAATTAACAAGTAACTTAATTTCTGGTCAGAGTGAACTGGAGTTACATTTGCTTAAAGGTGAATAAAGAAAGGTAAAACAAGCTCTCCACAAACATTTCGGTCCCTACCGAAAAACCGATTAGGTTGCTACCAGCACCGTGCATGCTACCAACCTCCAACCCAGGACTTGTGTATATCCATCAGAAAATCACTCCAAACACAACTATTTGGCCACGTGGCTGTGGTCACCGAACGGTAGTCCATGTAGATGAGACATAGCAAGATTAAATTAGCTGTGTTTTCGATGGAGATCTCATAGTCTAAGTGTTCGAACGACCATAAAATATTCTTTTTCACGTCGTCATTAAGATTGGTTAATTTATAGGCTGACTGTTTGCTGACTGGTAAATTTCAGCCTGCAAGATAAGAATATCTGACAGGTAAAATATGCAATTCTGGAAAGTCTCGGCAACCCAAGTGGTTGTTATCCCGTGGGCTAGCGTGATGGTACCAGGTTCAACAATCTGACATTCATTAAAGACTAGCGGATTTGCTCTTTTAAAGAGCTTGATGTTTCATGTATCCGGTTTGATAGAATTTAGCGTACCATTCTATCGAAGATCACTGAGACCTCCAGCCGGCAATTACCTTTGCCAACACTTGCCCGTATCGTGAATGACCGCTACCTGCAGATCAACCACTAAATGGTTGATTGCTTTTGATCCTAGGAAATGAAACCCTGGCCTAGAGTAAATTAATTTCATTGTACCAATTATTGTCACACTGATTACTGTTGCACACCGTTAAAACTTTATCGCTAGCATCATACTCCGTCAAATTAGTTGGAATGGTAACCAGTGCAGACTGATTTTAAAAGTCTCAGACAGAGTGAAGAAAATTTAGAAGAGACGGTTTTTACGAATTGACGAAGGAAAAAGTTTCCGTTAGGAAGCCTTGGTTGTAACAAACTTTGTCTCTTAGACCGTGTTCTTTAATGCTCGGTGGATACATCAAACCCGGCAATGACAGACGAATACATTGCAAACGTTCACAGAAGAAAGAAAAGTCAATCATGCATGAGTATGTGTCCAAAATTTACCGTTCAAACACAACAGCGTGACTGTCTCTCGTGTATGCATGCATGCGAGTGGAATGGCTGGGCATTAATTGTTTCTGACGTTGCATCATCTCCCTTTCACCGCCCAAGTTTCTTAGGTTACGCGTGTGGGAAAACAACAAAACACAGCCAGTGTTCCAGCAAAGTGAAGTTTGAAAAAGACTTCATTATGTTTCAGCAGACAAAGGTAGAATTTCGCCTCTCGTTTCATGCCTTCAGTGGTTTGGCACAAATTCAACTGAACCAATCAGAAGCAAGAAAATTTTTATACCTCGTTGAATCTCTGTCCACCAATCACTGTTCGGGGTGATTGGCTTCGGGTTAGAAGTGACTTAAATTCATAACAATTCTGTCGTAGTATTATACGGATTACCCGTTTTGATAAGAATATATTATTTATCATTTTCATGTCTGCCTGGAAGTAAACTGTGGACTGTTTCTTTAGTCGTTCGAATTGAATGTTCATATAAACAACAAAAGGCTTGATCGCAGTTACTCTGGATGCCTGAAGTTTGGTGTTGTATTCTGTAAGTTTATAGAAACCCTCTTAAGATAAATATCACAATAATAATTATTGATGTTTTTCACAAAAAGAATGGAACAAGAAATGAGCAGTCAAACAGTGGTGTTCTAGTAATCATAGTTAAGCCTATGGTGAATTGAATAACTTAAGGAAAACACTAATCGTTCCTATAATTTGCGCAAAGCATATTCAGTGTGAATCGATGGAACTAATACGGGTGGGTTTGAAAACAGTCAAGGAACGGATTTGTTATTTCAAATAATACTATTTTTTAAATGTCTGAGACCGTTTTTTGTAGGGAATGGTTCGCTTTTGTATTGTTTTCATTATATCTATGTTGCTTTTTTGCCTGAAAAAGAGAGAATTGCGTGGATCCGACTTATTATTGATATACGTATGAACCAAACATTTCGTGTAGCATTCATAGGGTAGCTAAGGTGGAAAAAAAAAAGTGTATAGTCACGTTCTGAACATGTGATATTTTTGCCCAGGGAATCCATTAGAGTACACACAAAAATTTTACTCACACCCCTCCTTTTTACAATCATGCAGAACGACATGATTGATATGCAGCAAACCATTGGCAAACACAAAACATCTAATTTATATTCACATTAAAGCCAATGTTCGATATTTTTATTGAAGAGTCACTAGAAAGAAACACGTCAAACCTCCATAATGTGGTCACCATTGTACATAATGGATGGTGCTCTCATGATTTACAAATAGATAAAACACATTTGAAGTCATCTGATTGATGAAATTTAGTCAATCAACACTTGGAACACCCGAACCTCCAGGTAATTACGGGTTCGCTGAACCAGTGCAGTGCGAAAAGACCAAGGATAGGCGGACTACTCAGTGGACGTGTGTGAGTTGATGAGAGTATATTGACTGACCCACACGAGAAATGGTAGCATTTCAATGACATTTAATTACCCACCAGCAATGAGTACTAAACAAGCAATTACGTCACTCACTGTTTGGTACATTTGCTTCCGCTCACTGCTATAACATATACATGTGTATTCAGTCGCTCCAAATAGGTGACGTCTAATTACATGTTACTTAGTTGAGGTTCACCAAACACAATTTACGTAAGACTGATGTCAACATGGTAGTAACATGGAGGATCCTATCCCTTTCGGAATCACTGGAAAAAATAAGGCAGATAGGTGTAATTTGCTAACGACATGTCTAGTTTAAACAGTCACAAACGCAAAACATGCATATTACGTGCAACGAGTAAATGCAGGCTGAGAGAAAATAGATGAACATGTATTCTTATCAAGTGTTATGCCTATACAACAAATACCGGATAAACACTTTAAATGCCTTTGTACACAAAACGTCGATATGTCAGCTACATTCAACGCGGCAGACAGTAGATTTGGACGCTGGTTGCGTAACAATTTTTATTACCAGGCCAGTTGTGTCAACTTGGCGACCTGTTTTCATGCGGATTCCACCAGTCGATACCATGAGATGCCTACCAACATTTTCTTTGCACCATCAGTTGTTTAACCGTTTTGGAACGTGTTTTGCTACATGCTGAGATAGTCATCACCTCTGATCATCTACGCTTTACTAAAACTGCAAAAGCTGGTAGATGAAGTAAGAGAGAGATTGGTTAGACAACCTACACTCGCAACTACGTAGAACTGGTTATTTGATTACTTGAAACAAACGTAACTGAGGGACCACTTCATTTTGCGTTTGACGTTGTTTCCTAGATGGCACCCTTTTGATTACAGGAATAAAGAAGTAATCCACATCGAAGCCATCAGAACTAGTTAATTGCATTTGCTCTTCACGTTGACAGCTTTTACAAATTTTCCTGGATAATAATTTGCCAGTGGCTTATTTCGAGTCATCTCGCGTTCTGTTGCAGCTTGTCATGGGCGCCAAAACTTTTGACCTCCAGAAACATGGTTTGGGCCAATTAAACTCCGCACGCTATTAAAGCAAAACTGCAAAAGTTGGGGAGTTAAACTCTTTATGTCGCACTACGAGGAATAGGTCGCTGTAACGTACCATCTACACCCTCATTGGTGACTACATGAAAAAATCACCGCGCGATAAACTTTTGTAAGGCAACGATAGAAGTGAATAACTAGAATCATTTTTGTCCAAAAACAAACAAATTTGTCACAGTTGCAGTGGATAGAATACCTTCTAGATTACGAGCGGGGCCAACAGTATTTTTAGATGAGCATGCAAACTCATATAATGAATGCTGCTTCTGACAGATTTAAAAGTGGCCCAACTGTAGCTGTTTCGGGGTATGTTCAGAAAATCCACTGCGCTACACAGTATAGCTACGGAAGAAGGAATGTAAAGCGTCACACAAGAAACTAATATGGTTTACTTACAGAAAATATCGTAAGGCTAAGCATTTTGATTGACATTAAGTGAAACGCGACGGAAATCACGATGAGTAGAGATTACACGAGCACTTGTGTCAAACTGCCCCGAAGGTATGTTGACAACACGTCATTGTGGGATGTGCATTTCTACTGCCTGGGGGTTAAAAACGATGGTGAGTACGTAGGTTCTCAAAATTACGTAGCGTAAAGAAAACATATCAGACTTAGTTCTCCTTTCACCAGAACACAATACATTATGACCTACTGGCTATTCGTTTGTGATTTGATAACACTTGCAAGATTCAAATTCATAGTCTTGAACATCATTGTACCCTCACCGTCTTTCTACAGGGCATGTTATACAAGGGAAAAGGCTTTATGAGGGTAACACTTGCTGAATTGTTGTGAAATGGGAACCGACTCTACACTGTCACTCAAGCATCTAAAATTCCTTCTGAGCTTTGTCCACTCGCATGAAAAACTTTACACCTATCGGTAAAACAGATATTTTACAGTAGTTATCCGAAATCTCACGCTTAAAAATATGGCCATTAAACCATACATGAAAAATGTCATGTTATTTAATCGATACTGATCGCACCTGAGTCGAACTGATGTGCTCCGTGAATCGATGCCAATTGCTGCTAGTTAAAAAAACTGCGGATATTGATTGTTTATGAGGCCACACTTATTGAGTCCATACCGGAATGACAAAATTGTTTTTAAAAAACCTTTTACGAATTGCACGATCAGCTTGTCTACTGTTTAAGCGATCCTACCATCAGAGGAAACCTGCTGACACCTCTCCGTCTTCTTGCGTGAAAAGTTCTTTGTTAGAGAAGCAGTGTGTTTCAGCGCAAATCATTCCTTTCTCCGACAGAACCTAAACATAGCCTGCCCAATGGAAATATTGCCTGTCATGTTGCTGGTTAACTCAAAGTGATACCATAGATGTCTGTTTTACTATTAACAGTGGATTGTACACGGTATATAATAGTCCTAACTACCGTATTGTGACTGCTGTGGGTAGTTTGTACATTCAGTGCATGTAACAGAACACTAAATACAAACCGTTGCCAAAACTTGGAAACAAACTTTTGTATCTTTTCAGTTAGCTGCAACAAGATTTTATGTGCGACGCAATAAGTGACTACATGGTCCCCTGGTCTATTCAGCTAGCTCTCCTGATGAGCACTATCGGTTACTTGCATGTTGACAATTGTTACAATAGTCTAGAACCTCGTTACCTTCATTTAAGATACCTAGTTAACAGCAGATGAACACCTGGTTTTTGGACAGGCTTCGGCTTGTGTGCTGTTTTATTCCGGTTTATTATGCAGGATAATCTACAGTAGTCTATCTAATGGTCTACGAGGAGAACAAGACAGCCTGATACATTCAAGCATGTTCAGATATCGGTTTGAAATGAGGCCAGCAGCAGAGAATTTCGATACAGGTAACCGCCACATTTTTTATAAAACTAAAACTGAAATGTTTTGCAAACGATGAAGCACGCAGTTAAATGTTCACTTTAATAAATATTAATGTGATCCGTGAATATTTCACACCCATCTAAGAAGAACAAATTGAGGAAATCAGTCGTGTTTCTCTTTCGTCCGATGCTTTTTTGTGTCATAACAGTCGTGTTAATTAATCTCGTTGTTTGCTGTAGTGAGCAATCAAGAGATATATAATACTTCCCTGTCTTGCAGTAATTGCGAACAGTTTGCGTTACTTAGTTGTCTAGGTGATAATTGCTAGTCATCTGTAGTAACTTCGGTGAGAAACAGATGGACGAACAAGCCGTTCAATCACTAAAGATAATGATTCTAACGAGGTTATCAGCTGGTGGTGGTAGGCAGTAAATCTGTTTTTGTTGAAAATAACGGGAAAAATGAGCCCTAATTATGAACAAAGTGAACTGAGCGTTCAGATATGATAGTCTGGTCTTCTCCAATATAAAATCAATCAATGCTCAACGATCTTTCTTCAGAATAACGGACGCTGAATTTTAATATTTTGGTTAGCACTCACAAGATCACAAGTTGAGTTTGGTTGTGTTTTGTAAAGTGATCTGGCGAGAAAATTTAAGGTATCAGTTGTGGGTTATGTTTACTTCAGGTCTACAAATTCAGGACTGCTCCTTAAAACCGATGAATAGTAATTCACTCCCAATATGTTTATCTTTATCAACAGTTATAAAGGGAAAACTAGTGACTTCTACTGAGGTGTGAGGTATATCTTTTAATTATCCAATAATTATTTGCCGTAAAACAAAGGTTACTAAAAATTACATGAAACACGTTGAAGATACCAAACCAAAACACTACTAATTTTTAATAGACTGCAGTAAAGTCTCACCTGACCTGCACTATGAACGTAGAAACGGTAGTTGCACTCTTTCCTGATAACAGAACCCACAAGTACATCTAAATGCGAACACATTGAAAGTATTTGCTGGATTTCAGTCATCAATTATTCAATAAAAACCGACTCTCTGAACGCATGAAAGATTTTCAGAACTACGGAAAAACGCCAATATACTGCCTCGTTTTTGCATCCCAGTAAATAATAAGGTATTCAACATCTGAGTTATGGTGCTCCACCTGCATCATTCTGAAGATTTGAAATGTACCCATTTGAAGAATAATTATTGTCGGGCTTTTTGGTTTACTTACATCTTACATCACAAATTGTTTGTTTGATTGTGCATTACAGATTGCGTAGTTAAATAATAATGCGTTACGTCATTATCCATCCAAGAATATTCCGGGAGAGTGACGAATTTGATTGTGGGTTTGGGCGAATTTAAAAACAATATGGGATTAGCCAGGAGTATGTTTGTTCTACAACCAGACGTGGGCCGAACCAAGGTGCATTAGCTTGTAGTTTTCGACACTACAACCACTGAGTAGTCTTTGACCTCTCTAGTTGTTTCACAACCGTCTCACATGGGTGTGTAATCAATAACTTCTCTCCTGCCTTCTGGATCTTGCACTTCTTCAAGGTTTCAAAATCACTGTCTGGTAGGAAGTAATACTGGCGTCATTTAACCTTGCTCACACCTTCCACTTCTGAAGTTAGCCAACTTCTAATCAACATTTCGCTTTGCTGGCAACCGTTTGTGTGTTCTCCTCTTTCTTGTTAAAATGACAACCATTCCACATTTGTGGATTATTTCAGACCTTTATTTGTTTATGCCCCGAGAGCTTAGTTATTCTGTTAAGTTTTGAGTTAGAATGCGCTGATTTGAGCGCTTGGGAAATATTTTATCAGATTTCTTGGAATTTGGAGAGCCACCATTAAAAAAGAACCACAAGAAGGGAGCAAAACAGCGGAACAAAGAAGAACCGTGTCGATCAGAGGTGGAAAAAAGAAAGATTTGCTAAATTTTTGTGACCACAGTTGTATAACCTGAGTCCAATCCGGTTGTCTTTCTATATTATAAAGGGATCTATCACACTTGCAACTTGATTGCCAGCTTTTTTGGGGCATGCGCACAGCTACCTTAGTGTTTCAGTCAAGACAGTCGGTCACAACAATCACCCATATAACCGTATCAAACATTTGCTCTGCCGTTACACTCACGATAGCCAGAGATACGGTGCGAATGAGTTGTCAACGCAGTTATGTAGGCTTTCTACCAAAAAAACAAATTTACTCTTTCTTTTATACATTTTGAACCTAATTGCAATCTTGAGTTGATTGTCTCATTACTGTACGCCTGTCGACGTGAACTTTATGTTCACCTCTTTATGATGTGCAACAATTTTCTTGTCCTGAATATTGTAAATTTATTTCCGCAAAGTTCAATGCCAATTTGGTGTGTGCTGTATGTTTGGTAACCGTGGACCCTAACAACCTCAGCGCTTTCTCAGAAGAAGCGTTTCGTGACGCTCACCATGGTTACCTTCATTTCGATGCAGTGTAACTTTGAATGTAATTTGAAGTTATATTACATGGTACATTAAATAAGAGGCAGGTAAATAAAAGATGTTGCATACTAACACAACGCAATGCTGATCTCTGTAGCATCCAATCAGTCACGCTCACAGCAATGATTCACATCAAAATGTAGTCCATTAATGATACAACAGATTTACTGCTACATGAGGAAGTTGAGTGAAGGTTCAAACAAATTCACTCATTCGTATTTCGTACTTTGCTCATGTATCCCTTGTTTCATTTAGAAGTTTCGACTTTAAGTTTGTGGTACAGTGTATACTACATCCAAGCGATCCACTAATCTAAGATATCACAGCAGCAGATATTACCATTTGCTCTTAAACTAAAACGGAGTAATTTATTGGCATCCACACTGGTGCGCACAACATGTATTACCAAATCAAAATGAATGCAAAAACCAAAATATCGAAGTTCAATACCGTTGCTACCATTACAGTTGAGAATTCTCTACAGGCAATCGTTCCCTTGCATGAAATATGGATTTTAATTTTCACGTGGCAACCGACCGAGAAGTGTGAATTTTGTGGTTGTGCCTTTCAATACCTAAGATGAAAGTATTCATTTGGGTAACATTGTGTTGCTCCATAGAACTGTGCAAAGAACGAATTTTTTCCCATATATTTAAATAAGAAAGCGAAGGACGATTGCTATAATGCACTAGTACCTTCTCGCTAGGAGCGGGTGAATTAGGTGATTCTGTCTTCATACTTCCTAAAGTGACTCTGAATGCACACGTACAATAAGTTGCTTCACACTGAAGGATGTGCACCGTGACACTGGTTGGTAACTGGGACCCATGTCTCCTCAGTCCTCAGGTTTGCATCCCCAACAAAGCTTATATAGACATCTATCAGACCGATCGCAGTATTGTTTGTTTCGCAAGTGACATCGGCACTCGAAATGCTTTAAAAGATATCACCTGAGAAACGATATCGTAAACATTCGTGATATGCTTGAAAGGTTGAGTGGTCCATTTAAACTTTCAGATTATTTGTTCCTTACTTCATAATAACTTGCTTAGGTAAAAACTTAATCTTGATGTATAGCTTCGCAAAATAACATTCCCTCAAACGATACATAATGGAACAATGTCGAGCTTAGTTAAAGTGCATGTGTATTAGACTGTGTATACTTGAATGAAACACCTAATTGTCCGGTTACAAATACTAAACTTTCCTACCACCCATGCGGTAGACACGGTTCCGGCTGGGATTATTGTTTTTATTCCATCACATATCAGAAAACGATAAAAAGATATGGCATGTTTTCCATAGCAAGATAAAAGTAGCGATTCCGGAAATGTTTACAATTAAGTGTTAACTTACATTCGGCGAGGTACGAAGCAAATATATCTGCACTGTATCGAACAAAATGAATAACCATCGTGCGCACTGCATTCCGAGTTTTGCCGGAAAATCCACGGGGAAGTGTTAGGCGAAGCAAGGCAAACGTGACGGTGGCTCCGAACTCTGGTACTTTAAGTGTCTTTGCCGCTCACTTTATCTTTTCCAGCTGAATCATAAATGATCAATTCTGTCTTCGTGAAAGTACTGCAGAATTTGCTTATGTGTCAATTGAAATGCAATTGCCCTTTTTGTTGAGCTGACAGGAATTCAGATTCCTACCGAAAAGATAACAATGGACCGAATAGGCTCCTTCAGAAGTGTGTGTCTGATGTTCCAATCTGAAAAAAGTAGAGACCAGCTGATGGAAAAAACCAGACTACACATTAGCGATTTTAGCTTTTCGAACGTATTCTTTTTCGCTCGAATCATTCGAATATCTGTTAGAACTGGTCCTGACGAATTGATGGAAAAGCAATTAAAATTTCATGGAAGGATTTAATCCGTGAACACATATGAACTGGATAGGATAGATAGACTTGTGGTTAGGTTGGAGTGCAGCAATGATTTGCGACAACCTGACTGTCAGAATCACGAGCAGGCTGCCAAATCTGTGAACGTAACTGTGTGCACTTGACAGTGTTGATAGAATTGTCGACACCCGCCGAAAAACCCGGATGACTTGCGTGCCGAAAACAACAAACTTGTTTGTTAAAATTTGGTTTTACCAGATGATAGCGTGTACGCTTCTTTCGGAAAGAAAATCATGGATAAATATAATGATATTCACTTGATAACAGTCAAACTGCTACCCAGAATTTCAGTTGGTGCGGAAAGCAAAGCAGAAGGAAGTGTGTTACTTGCAATAAAATTAAAGTTGGAATGTGTTTGCACACCACTTTGCATGGGTTATCGCTACCGTTTTTTAATAATGCTACAACTAAACTTTGGAAAGATTAACTTGTGTTACTGGAGCCTGACTGCCTTCTTACCTCTTGAGGTGGCTACAGGGCTTTACGGTTAAAAATCTGTAAGTCGAATTTAAAAAGTTTCTGAGATAATTCCGGTAAACAGTAAACCTCCACAAAGGCTACGCTACATCTTTTGAGGTTTAAGATGGCACTGCTGGAAAAAATTGTTTTTCGGACCGTTAAGCCGTGCTGTAAGTGTATCATCTTATGATCACACTTTTATAAAGCCAGTAAATTCTGTTGTGGAGTTCCACCATTACTGAGCTTACCTTCTTGAATTGGTCTCAGAATCTTGGTCTGTTCAGCACTAAAAGAAGAGGTGACTTGTAGAAAGATGACAGACGGTTTAAATATTCACCACGGTTTCAAGAATGAAAGCGCAGATAAGGCGGCTAACTTGACTTGTTCCAAAGCAATCTCAGCAGCAGGTTAAGTATGTTGTGAACACTGCTGCTTGCTGAGTACACGGAAAAAAGTCAACATTGCAACGGTTTAGAGAGGTTTAACCGTGAATGTTTCTCAAGTTACCTTAAAGAACACTCAACAACAAATTGTTTTTGGAAACTACCGTCATATCTTTCACATCGTCGTGATGTACGTGAATAAGGTTTTCATCCACCCACGTTGCAAGTGTTGAAAGTCGCCCTCGGAGTTTTGTGAAAAAGTTGAGAAAATAAAAAAACTACCAAACAAAAATACATTACAAATTGTGCGTTTCAATTAGCGTGTGAAGAACGATAATGCAGCCCCATTTCATCCACTCATCAGGAAGCTGGATCGATGGAATCACCCACGCACGCCGATCAGTTAAGGGGCAAAACACTAAAATATACCCCGAGAGATAACTATATAAATTTTACAGCGAAATGAAACCAGATTTGATAATTTCTCTACAGATGCTGCTATTATATCAACATATTCCCATGATAAACTTTATTCGATATAACTTTCAAAGTCAAGATAAACTAGTGCCCAACAATTTGTTTTGATTCACCATCGTTGTCCCATTCATGAGTTCAGTGGACTATTAGGAACTATAGCTTGTGGTACATTAAGTTCTAACGATACGTACAACTCAAACGGCGAGAGAAACCAAAAAGCTCGTTGTGTATAAATGACGCTATACTACGACGTTGTTTGCCATATGCTGGTGGGCTTCTGTGGTGTTCACATTAGACTGGAAATATGATTTCGTGATCAAAATCATAAAGTCCTCATGCCTAACGGAATTGTGGAAATTCTGAACATAGGCTGATTTTCCAACAGCTGTGAAAGCAGCAGATCCTTAAGTAGTATGAGTTCCACTAGATCGGTCACAAAACTAGCTAAAACAACTCGGAAATTCCGCGGTTCAGACATTTAAGAAAACACGGCGGAAGGACTTACGGATGCTGTCCCCTGTCTGACTCGGACAAAAGCCAAAGTAATCCGGAAATAGGTGTGGTCCATTTGAGTAGATGTGACCGAATGTTGCCGATACTGTTTATCCACCGTACCTTTTGGCAGTACTTTTAATAACGTTATGCTTATCACTGTCCGATAAATTGCAACGTATCCTTTTCTCATACAAGACCATACTACTGGAACTCTTTCAGACCATAGAATAAGGGATTCGCCACCTGCTTTTAGCAAAATCAACATAAGTACAGAAAAATGTACTCCTTTGGATTTTCACCAGTTTTCAGACTTTCATCTCCGGCTAACCGTTGGATTGATTTCTGTCATCAGTTAAAAAGATTGAGAACTTCCCGCACACCATTTTACACAAAATAATGCTGTTTCCATATTTTACGCGACAATTATTTGATTTTTTTATGTTGTTTTATTTTCGAAGTGAAACAATGTTTTTGTTTTACTTGGCACTGCAAGAGAACCCCTAAAAGTTGACTGCTGTAACCTTTATGGATTTATTTCAAATTTGTTTTATTTAGCCGAAATGATTTTTGTTGCAAAAATGATGGTAGTAAAATGCTCTCCTGACTGTCTTACACAGGTAATTCAAAAGAGGTATGCTGCTTGTCACCTGGTCTAATTTCACGTCACCCTAACATGAACAGTAAGAAAAGTGGAACAGCTGTCACAAAATCGTGATGTTTTAACCGCAGATTGACAGACGTGACCTGTTTGCAAGGAGAGACTCTGGATGTGAGGTTTTCTCATTTTGATCGCGAACTAAACAAAACGCCTGGAGCAAAACAACGTTCGTTTGCTTCACAAACATTGTTGAAAATTGGGATATATTGTACAAACTTACGCGATTAAACAAATGCTATAAATTTTGAACCGCCCTGCATATATCATAAATGTTGTCAACGACTAAGGAAATAATCCTGAAGGGTTTCAACGGTCCTCAGTGAAAAAAAGTAACGCACCACACGTTAACGTGCATACACCGACGTAGATGAAAAATGTGAAATCATTCAAAACTGTTGAACGTGCAGCTGCATTTGGTTTATCAACGTAAATATCATTTTGGTTCGTCGTGCAGCCACAAACTTCACAAATTGACCGTTGCTCATGTACCTGTATTCTGTGAAACAGTAAAACTAGTGAATCGCAGTTTGACAGATGTACTGCGCTAAATTATGTCCAAACGAAATTGAACGAAAACTTATCTTACTTTGGATTCTTACTTGAAGCATAGATATTCTAACTGTGCGTTTCGCTCTAAAAGCTCAAATTACTTGACCCTCAAAGTCTTCTTTGCTTGTTCCACTGAAGACACTCTAAGGTCAGCAATTCTACTTAGTCTCAATAATGCAAAATCTGCAAACGATTGAGCTCAGAAACAAGACAGTATACACCAGTCCAATTTAACAGAGCAACCATGTATATTGTTGTTGTCAAGGCGGATGTACTACCACACAAATGTCGCTTTCGTAAAGCTGAGATCTAAACTTACAGTGCCTTTGGAATCGGTGGCAATCTCACGCAAGCGCAGTGTCTTATTTGTTTTCCATTTGGACAAGTCGGTTAAAAATTGTCAAATGATAAATAATCCTGAAAACTTACAAACTGTAGTTAAAATAATTCAACTCCGTTACTGTCGAGCCTGATTCAGATCCGCTTCAGCAAGGCTTTTCTTGCTCACCAAGGCAGTGTTTTTGCAAAATTTAGGGTATGAATCTTTATTGAAAGAACTCTGTTGCAGCACTGTCTTCTAGTTCTAATTGTACATGTCAATGGAACTTGATACAGTCCGATTTGAAAAACTGTAAAAGTTTACTTAAAAAGTAATTCGGAAGTTCCTTCTAAGTGTATACTCAAAAATATTCTAATTTCGTTGTTGCTAAGCCCCACGGCTTTCACCAGCTTTAATCGACTTTGTTCGACGTTTAGGAAGTAAGAGGCTAGTACGTATTTTAATCAAATTCTTTTAACGGTGTTGAATTCTACTCATTACTCCCATCAAATTCGTCAAACAATCATCAGTCAGTCTCTGCCGGCTAAAAGTTTAGTGGTCTTGGAATTGAGGTATTTTTGTGAGTTAATTTTTAAGTACACTGAGTGAATTACTAAGTATGACCTCTTAACTTTGAACTGAAGCAAACTGAATACACATAAAACTACCCGTCGGTAGTGGTTGGTTAACGCTTGAACTAAAATTTATCGAAATCTAAAAACATGAGTACACTGTTTCAGGGGTAATTTGCCTATTGAAAACACCTCACAGAAGTTGATACTATATTCCCAGAAATTGCAGCACTGAAACACAGTAAAACGTCTCATTTTCTAACAAAGTTTGCTGCTGTTACTGTTAGCACGTTTGCCACTTGGAAGCCGGTTGTTTTGCCCAATTGCGATTCCGAAGTCAAGCGGTGTACTATTGCCGTACAACACAATGTGCCAGCGATTGTTGTACGTAACCTTCCTTAACACAAATCGTAAGACAATATGACGTCGAATCATTTGCGAACTTGCTGACCGATTTATACAGCAGAATTAGATTATCCATCATGTTATTCTTCTCGTTCACTCGCACCATACCCTGTGTCATGATTGTAAGCCCAAACTTTGGTTTGTCGCAATGTACTAAGGAAAACGTCTCTCTTAGTGAACGTACCCAATTCCAAAAATGGCATCCTAACGATGCGACACTGTCGTTAATGTGCCATTCGCTTGATCGAACATGGCCGAACAGTAATTCTCCGGTGATATTCAATGTCAGTGACTGCCATTACGCTCGGATTACATTGCATTTGTATTTTCGAATTCTATTGAACCCATTCAGTCAAACAAGGTCTATTATATCTAGTAATCAGTACATACATACTTCTGTAGCAACACTTACACATGTTCATCACACCGTCCTGTTCTTGCTATTTTTATGCAAAAGGTAGAGAGTAAGGTGTGCGACGGATAACTCACAGTTTACAAGCCTGTCAGGCGTGGCAGTTTGGGATATTAGTCAAATACTGACCTCCGCTGAAACACTTTTTCAGAGATTTAGCAGTGAACAATCCGACGTCTTCAAACATTTGGTGCTGGTTACTCTGTTAGGCACACTGGGACATTCATTCGTGCCACACGTTTTTTATTAAACACTTTATCCAACTTCCAGCTAGGGAATCAGTACCGGGTTAGATTATTTTCGTCACAGCGATCTTCTCATCAAAATGCATTCCCTTTATGCAACGCCAAACTGTAAGCCACAGAATAATGTCATACCGCATGTCTGTAATTGAAAATACATCATAACATTACTAACTTCAAAAAATAAAACGCACACGGCGTTCACGGCGGATTGTATAGCCAGTTGTTCAGTTAACCCTACGCGTAAGAATTACGATCGAAAGTTATGTGCACTAACGATATTCAACAAGAAGTGAGGTCGCTTACGTGAGTAGCAGATTAGACATGTTCGCTTTGCATTAACAAACCCATTTCTCAAAACTTTCCATTCCCGGGAATAACAAGTACATATGCAGAGCTAAAGATATTTTTTTAAAATTTTGTCGATAGTAGTATGGAATTGTTGCGCTTAAAATACTAGTCACATAACTGACACACAACTGATAAATTCTATTTTGGCGAATGGAATTTGTGCGAAATATCTTTCTCACTGTAAACAATTGCACCTAAAATTCTTCATTTTTACTCGTTGAGTTCACTTTTAGTTATTGATTAGTAAACGACAAAATCTACACGAAGTTGACCACAGTATTATTATAGGTTTTTCATATTTTGTATAACAAACAGCCTTTTGTAACTAAAGATATGGTAAATGTGGCACCCTGGCACTTGCTGAAACGCAGACAGATTATGTTAAGTTAGATAACAGAGCTTCATATCTTCATTTTCAAACCTTAACCACGGATTTGAACATACCTCCTGCCTTTTCTTCCCTAAAGCTGGCTGAGACGTTGACGTGTATGGAAGCGATTTGTAGTCAAACTTGGCAAGTTAAGTTATGTTTCCGTTATTTTGAGTTGGTATGAGTGTTCACTGGTATGTGACCTACAAAAATTCATACAAACTTCATGCTTCACAATAGCTTTAATTTAGTCGAGCCTTTTGATTGGTTTGAATATAAAGAACAGTCGTACTATAAAAAGCGAACCTTAAGGTCGCGCTAAACATTCTAGTCACCGATAGATATTCAACTTCAGTGTTGTGGAACTGTCTAATTATGAACCGTTTTTCGTTATTTCACAGTGCCGGTTCTCGGGTTTTTGAACATCTAGTGTGACCAGCAAAAAGTTTATCTGTAAGTCTATCATAGAGAGACGCTTCTGATAGCCGCCTTGTCTTTGAGACCAGGATATGAACTATTGCATTTCTATGGTTGCAAAAGGCAATAAAACGGCCTGCAAAATCTAATTCTGTGAATAAAAGTGCATCAGCACTCACGGTTGTACAGCATATTACATTGTTGTTCTATCTGTGTTGGTGATCCAGGAACAACACTATATTATCATTTCATCAAAGACAATAAGGCCAAATTTGGAAGTTACGACTTTGCGCTGCATTTCACCTTAATAGGACTCAGAATAACCTAGGCCGTTTGCCGCAAATTTATCAAAGCAGTCGCTTACTACGGAAAAGCGATGTAATTATGCGTTAAAAATGCCGTTGGAATCGATAAAATGCCAGAATATACAGAAAATACAGAATAAGTAAAGTGGTCTGAGAGAGTACAAAGCAAAGTCCTTGAGAAGATGGAAACCGGCTATTTTACTACTAAAGATTTTGACGACGAAGGTTCGATTTTCTCCACGAATAAGTGGGATCTATTGTGGTGTCAGTCTTTGGCTTGACCTTGATTTTTGTGATTCTTTACATCCTTGAAGAAAAATGGCAGGTTTTATCGTCAATCACAAATTGGCAAGAACATTTCACAAAATCAACATCTAAGAAGCCCATCACTGCGTGAAGGATTTTGCAGAAAAACAAGCTCATGTTTTTCAACAAATGGAGAAAAATAAGTGATTGGCCATAATATTCAGTCATTCTTTATTGCGCAAATACATTTGCGTAACTTTTCGAATGTGCATTTGTTGAACGTTGTAATTAAAAGCAAGGGCTTGATTATTCATAGCTGTGAAAATCAAACCACTTAGTTGCTTGAATGGAAGCCGTTACAAGGTGGTGACAGTATGGCACGCTTTGGCGTCATTGAGTTCTCGTTAGCAAGGCGATTTTCTGTGTGATAAAAACGGTCCAACCGCAGTTTTTTGAGTCGCAAGCTGTGCATATATTTTTTATGTCAGGGAGGAGTAGTATCGCGTAATTTAGTGGTAGCCGATGCAAGTGATTGACATGCGTCTTTTGACTGGCTTTTGTTAGCGTGATAGAATGCCGTAAACAAGTAGAAATGTGTAATTGATGAGGTTATCACAGTGGTGAGTTTTACTTGGTCTACTGCCAAGCCAAGCTTGATAATATTCCTACTTCCGTTTAGATGGCCCAAACTTGAGAGACATTTTGAATTTCAAATCCACGTTCAACCTTGTCATCGTAGTTAACCAGCTACTGGGAACATTCATGAGATGAAATTGCAGGGAAGTGGACTGACTAGGCTACCCGGGAATGAAAGCTGCACAGATACCGGTTTGACTCCATCAACGGCGATGGGCCGATGGCTGGCCACGGTAACCCAAATATGTTTCCTTACAATACAACTCAAGCTTCCGGACTAACAGTATTCGGAAGTATACATACTACAGACTAACTTCAAACTACAATAAACAAAACCGTCTGCAGAAACATCGTCTTGAAATGACAATTTTGATAAACAGGTTATAAATACCTTTCACAGTCGGTAACAGCTGTTAGTCTGTGTATACCCCTTTTTCGAGAGACTACTATAGGCGATAAACAGAAGTCTCACTGCTGTTGGGTTTCTGTCACTGAAGACTTTAATGTCCGAGATAGCTTCGAAGATTCGGTTATGTTCTTGTTGCACTAATTCTAAACAAAGTGACCTGTTCTATAAGTTAATAGTTTCAAAGTCGCCTGAGGAACTGCTCGTAGATTGTCAGTGTTATTGTGTTGTAACGTACAACCTATAAACATTTGACTTTAGAGAACGACAAATATCTTTAGACATTTTAAAACCAGTTTTCGTGATAGCCCTGAAAGGTTCCATAACGGATGATTATCCAATTATGTGAATTAAGCCCATAAAACATGTGGTCCATTACCAACAGCATGATGCTATAGATATAAAATCGAAAACCTTGATCTCGTTGATAGTTTTCACACAGCCCTGTGTCTAACAAACTCACCGCTGAATACACAATTACCATTACAACATAGTGAGGAAAAATTGATGGTTAAATCAGTTTAAATTTCACAGCGTTTCCTAAAACCTATTTCGAAAACTTTTCCTTAACTCACAAATCGTCATCTTTGAAACGTACACGCGTACGCATGGAATGTAACCCATTTTGACCGCAGGCTATGCATTGAGATTGTAGCCTGGGCTCTCTGTCTTCAAGTCAATGAGCCACGAGTAGCATATTTGATGGTGACAACCAGAATTCAAGCCTTGGTTTCCTTGAAGCATAAGTGATGACTATTGTGTTAGTCAGTTTTTGATAGCACAACCGATACACCACATCTAAATTTTCAAATAGGTATGTCTCTGAATAACAACCATATTGTCAGCAGAGATAAAACAGCGGCTTATAGGCGAGGGTGACTGGATACGATTTCAATGAGAAAATGTAATCAGCAAGCGTGTTCAATTAAAACGCATCCTAAACCCAATCCGCAATGTGTACAGTCAACAGTGACAAATTCGTATTTGTGCACTACGCAAACCTAGACCCCGTTTCCGAGGAACTATGCACATTTTTAGCCTAATTCCGCAAGTTTAACCCAGTCAAGCCATAAAACTGAGGACTAAAAAACACACCACCGGAATATATTGCAAGAAGAAGATTAATTTTGTTCACTTTTCTGCAAACTCAACCAGCACCAAATGAACATTTGATAACTTACTCAGTTCTAAAGTGAAATACGAAAACGTGTGTTGCGTAGTCTGGAGTAAGTGCAATTTGGAGACTAGTCTTCATGCACTATGGATCTAGAGCAATAAAGCCAGTAATAAATTCGCCTTGCGAAAACATTAGCTTCAGAGCCGTTTTTCTATTAATTTTAGCACGACGAATGCGTCATAAATTGAGAGCCGATTCAAAAGGAAACATGTACAAAGTATATCTAGTGAGCTTGGGCAGTTCATTAAATAAAACAATGATGCTTACAATAATAACCGTGCAGTGGCAGAGGGGAGAGAAAATCGGATTAACGACCCGCGTCATATCTGCGAGTGGGCTACAGGTGATAGAAGTCAGTGAGTTAATCTCTAGGGAGATGGAATGAAAGATTGTTGACTTGCCTGTACGGCGCAGTCTAGCGTCAGCAACAGAACCGTATTTGTCACTCGTGTTTTGCAACACATTCTCTAGTGATAAGACTTCTAACTGACTATTACATTCGAACTTAACTTTCAGGTTTATTTGAAAGGTTAGAGTTTTTCCGTTGCTTCCGGCAAACAAAGTAGACCACCTTCTCTAGTTGAAAGAACCTCTATGACGAGGTCCCCAACTAATGCGTTCTTAAACCTTTAGGGAACATCTTTTACTGTGCGCGGGAAAGATCTTGCAGAGATGCCGAAAACTGGGCCAACTGACCAACCGAGTAGCTGACTAGGGATTAAGATGATCCTAGCACGTTAAGATGATCCTAGCACGTTAACAAATTTGAGTAAACTGTCTTTGTAGGGTTTCGTGAGAGAAGATAGGATTCAACAACAATATATTACAGACGAATAATGTTGTAGATGATTCGCATACATGGATTCCCTGCTCATCACAGTTTATTCCTGATGAATGTTTTCTCAGGCGGAACTACTAGTACTGAATCGCTAATCTGCCTTTCACAGCAAAGTTTTTGTAGATAGGAAATGTGTATAATGAAAAACACTGCTCAGTTTTGTGTTTTTAACCTAACGGGCCGAGATGTTTGACAACATAGTCAACCTCCACACACGTGACGCACAATCCACATTAAAATGTTTGGAGATACCATTCTCCTCTCTCACAGATCACTAACGGTAATAACCTGAGCACATTTTATCGGACCTATTGTTGACGTTGATTTGCATGCCAGTATTGTCTTCCGGTTTTCGTTTGATTACGCCATTTTCATTTTTTTATACACAAAACCGTTTATTACATTACAATTCGTTCAGCAAGACATTTGGAACCGTGCTAACAGCTGCAACCATTCATTCCAAATGTTTAAATTTATAAATGATCTTGTGTCGAATGTAGCCACGTTTCAAATTAGTGTTTCATATTTGCTTCTAAGTCTACTTTGATGGTTTACGTTTTCAAACTCAGAAGAGGGCTTCCAACTGAAAACGTATAACCACCGTCAGTTGTCACGGTTCAATCGAAACACTCTCTGAGCGTACGCCTATGTAGTGTACACAGTTATTAAACTAAAACCTATTACTAGCAGTTATTTTGTATACTCAATCATAATAAGTCTGCCTCAGAACAAGTACCTATGAAGTGATAACATCAGGAGATTGAGCAGCATGACTAAATTGTCATTACCCGCATCACTGCAATATCCATTAATGGTTACCCATGTTGTCTGAACGTTTGTAATTGGGTACATAGACAGTAGTCGTGATACAATCTGTTTAGCAAATCAAACACTCAGGCAGAATAACGAATGGATTCCGGATGTTGGAGACAAACAAAAGTCACTTTTTCTCTGTGCTGATTCAATGCGATAACATAATCCGTGGTCCGTTGTTGTTAAGTGAATCTGTCAGATGCGGAGTAGATTGCGCATACGGCCTGCAATTACATAAAATCGCTCGATGAAATTGTAATGTATCCCAGCTGGCATACACAACTTAAAGCCTATTTACCTTCATTGTCACAAAACATTTTGAAGGATATACGAACTTTCATTTATAATCGCCATTCACTCTACGGTACTGCTGGGATTAAACTACTGCAAAAAATACGATCCCCTTCTATCAGAGCATTGATGTCGTTGACAAACACAAACTTATTCGGCAAAGCCATTGTTAATGGGTGTTTACCTATAAAAAAATAGTTGTCAGTAAGGCATATGCAAAATTACATGTCGTTTTTGGTGCCTGAATAAGAATACGTTTGCAATCGCGTTGTAAAAATTGGGTCATTATAATTTCTGTCTCACTTGCCCTATTTTTATAAAGAATATATCAAACTTGTTGCTTTGGGGTTAAACTAGGTTCACTCGAATTCACTTTCGTTAACTGGGGTTGGGAGGCAAACATAAGTACAACTGTTATTTAACCTGGGTTCGGCCAGTATTCTTGTAGTTAGAACTGTTGCAAGCTCAATGAAAAGTGGAATGACAACGAACAGAACCGTATTTTGCAAGCGCGTACTTCTCTCAGTTACAGTTGCATAAAATTAGGTGTTAACTGAGAAATCACTATTCAGAGAATGAACAACTGGTGGGTAACTTAATAAATCACAAGCATGACTGTGGCGCGTTATGATTCTTCATTAGCCGATATTACCGGTCAAGTCAGTATGACGGAATCAAGACGTTTCATAAAGCCGTTCAAAGATGACTATAATGATCATTCCGTATGAAATAATCTCCAGAACTGATAGGGCGCGGCGGATAGACTAAGACGACTGAATCGTGTAGACAAGATAAACTACGTGAAAGCCCATCTGTGACCTTGTGTGTTGATCACAGTCGAGCATAGTACCGTGAATGGATGGATGAACGTTCCACGATGTCCTGGAATAATGCTTAACAGAACAGTAAAAAGGCATTCTTCTCGACGATCAACCGCAGCTGAGACTTGCTTTTGCTGGATGACAGAAGTTAGTTGATCACGTCGCTCACAACTGTAGTAGCTGAAATCAGCCACCTAACCCGCAAACCTGACATCACTCGGCAACACCGTCTGACCTGTGACCACTTCCCACTCTATCCAGTTGACTAACGTTTATCGATCCTAACTACCGAAAGCCTACCCTGTTTTTATTTTTGAACAGAATCAATTCATGCTAGATGGTTTTCAGTAGGGAAGTGTGCCATTCAGTTAATCACAAACTCTCCGAACTATTTCTGAATGGTAGCTTACCGCTCATCATTAAATTATGTGTGCAATAGTGCCACTCAAATAGAAAAATTGATCAGAACTTTTTGCTACGTATTTGTTGGGCTTCTTACCTCATTGGTGAAATAATCAACGGGTAGTATTGTTTGTGAAACACGATGATTTCAATTGTTCAGAACGGTTGGCAGCATTCGAAATCCAATAAATTGTAAACCACTATCTCCACAGTAGCGTCACTCTCATTCATTGGAGGCGTTGTCATTACACACCCGATTTGCTATCATACTTGAAAGTAAACAGCATGGTGAATTACGTCCCTTGTCACCGCGAATAATTAAGATGACAACAAGGACAACTATTCCGTACCGATACATGCTAACAAACCGATGTATTAAGCAGTTCTTAATGAAACTAGAAGCAAGAAGAGGCTTGGATTGTTCGGTGAAGATTAAACAACTCGTTCCTAAAAATCACGTGAACTAGAAACAGAGTGGTATATGTAACCTTCGTTTTGTCACAAGCGAGATTTCTTTAAAGTGGGGTTTCTCCATACCACAGATTTTAGGAAGCATATTTGTTTGGTTATTTCTTAAAATTCACTGGTAAGCAGGAACTAATGCATAAACGTTGACAGGTTCATATAGACTGTCTACCATCACAGATTCCACAACTTTGTATCAACCATACTATATTTTGTGGATATCTGAATTGAGTTCAATAAGAGTGAAATCAACACGTTCTAATTTAGTGTTCAAAATGTTTCAACCAATAACTCACGTGTAGCATAATGTTTCAAATATACTTTGATCAGTTTGAATATAAACATCACGAGCCACTTCTTAGTAATCTTGCTTAGTGGCCGTGTGATTCCGTAGGTCACACAAAAGACAAAGCACCTTGACCTAATGAAGACGGACAAAATCTAATTCTTGTTACATTTACAGCATAATGAAGGATACTCTATGCAGCTGAGATACAGAATAGTACGGTATGTTGGAGTCGTCGGGCTATTCTCGATTTATTCTTTAACATATTATATATCCCTCGTTTTGTTACATACTTTCTTACAGTATTTGACTGAATTTGATTAAGGATCCTCTAAGCATCTATATTTGCTTACTTCAAAGCATTTCTAGCTTTGCTGCCAAGTGAAGATAATTATTGTAGGTATACAACTTTACCAACAAAACATAGCTAGAGATTTTATCAGCTATGTATTTCTCTTACTGAAATTACCTACGTATTTATTACAGTCCCTAATTAAGAGGGCGTCTAACCTAATTCCACTGAAATAAATATATCGTTTACCTTCAGTCAAATATACCTTAGGTTGGAAGATCCTCTGATTCGTTTTAAACACGGCCTTACCTGGAAAACAGTTTCTAAACGGAATCTGAGGTAGTAACATCTGGATTACTAAATTCAGGATTATGAATGGCGTTGGTGTCCTGTATGAATAAGGAGGCCGATTTGCGACCCATTACCACACATTTCGTCTACACAGGCAAAGTCAATCCTCAGCCGCAAGTGTTTTCTATACAGCACACATATACAGGTCTCAAACTTAAATATATGACTTACCTGCGTAATTGAAGTACTGTGTTACCCCCAGACGAGCGAGTTATTTATGACCTCTTGCTTAGGAGTGACCCAGCCATTCTCAAGCAACAACGTTAAAATAACCGGCCTGTAATTATAATTTTGTAGCGTATTTTGCTGTCGACTTCGATTGAAAGTTTGACTACCATCGTTGCTATTGTAATGACGTGCCAGTTTGATTTGGGGCTCGCCGCTACCTCAGCTGTTTAAGTCGCAAGTTGTGAACTTGGGGCTGAGACGCGCTGACTAGAGTAAATATGAGTACTCTTGAATAGACTGTGGTAGAGGATATACATAAGTTCACATTGTTTAAGGTGAAGCGTTGGAAAGGGATAGTTAAACGCAGCCTGTTTGTTTAAAGTTGATTTAGAGCGCACAATTCAAAAAAGCGCACAGGAAGGAACACTCTAACAGCACGAAGCAGCCCTGAGATTCCAAGGGAACATTAAGCAAATGAAACGCATTATCTTGAATCGACGCAACAAAATGGAAGACAAAACCAACAAATGCACGCCAATTACTAGGACAGCAATAATCACTCAACATTCATCGAGTAAAAAACGCTTAATTAAAACTGTTACCAGAAGAACACAGAGTGCCGGGACAGTATCATTTAAACACGTTTATTTAAAGCTTATTGATATGTATGATGTTCTGTTGCTTGACTTAATTTGTGGAATGATGATACTTGGAAAATAAACCTTACCCTGTCAAAGTAATCCACATAGAATGTTTCACGGAGTATAAATTAGCATCGCCAGTAAAAATGTTTGAAAGCATACGGTTCTTTGGGCACGTAAAGTTAAGCAAAACTAGTCGTTTCCTTGCTCGTTTGTAAGAAGGATTTATAAGATGCGAGATTCGGTGCTTAATGTGGTCGACCGGATGGACGATATTTACAAAACCATTATAAAAATGTCATTGGATGAACGGAGAGATGTTAAGCATGCTGGCTTCATAACTGTTATCCCGATAATTTTTGACCTAAATAGAGAATCCGTCGTATCGTGAGAAGGATGTATTCCGGGTAAATGAAATAGTTATGTTTCTCAGGAAGACTTTTAACCGGTGTTAGAATTTCCTCACCAAGCCACCGGATTTTTTAGGGTAAACAACAAGAATTAAATCAAGTGCTTTACAAATGCCTTTTTTGCAATTTTAACTGATTATCTCATCAGAAATCACATCAGTGACTTTTGGGAAACGTAAATCAAAACAAGTGCTCGACAAAGGCGTTTACGAGAACTACGGAATAGAGTTTATAGTTGCCATACCCACATAATCTCGCAAGTTCTCAAATGATTTCAAGAATGCAATAATTGTACGTCGTAATCTCGACCTTGAATAAACACGGATCGGTGAGGCGAAAAAATATCAACGGAGTACGTTTCAACCAGGAAAATGGAGGGGTTACTAAGAAAACACAAATACACTTCCAAACATTCGCACACAACAACAGTATTTCTTATCCAGCTAGCAGTTGACTATAAATAAACACCACTGGCAGACAAAAACTGCGTAAATTTGTTCACTGACGGCATCTTCGATGAGTTGGAAACTTATGGTTACTTACCACAGAAATATGAAACAATCTAACGAAGTCACACTGACAAAGTTTTCATTTCCGATTTTGGGAACATTATGTTGACAACTGGATCGCATCGGTGTATGATTATACAACGTAAACTAAAGTCCTTAGTACCTCGAACGAAACGGCTGCTGACAGTTGTTAGGCTGTTGTAAACTATACATTCACCACAAAGGCTACTATGCAACAGAGGCTTTCGAGCTATTGCTAAGGATGATTAGGAACAACATTTGAAAAAATGTTTTAGACATACATTAAAATACATCGACAAATTAGCTTTTAAAACTCCGCGGTTTTCCAGTTGCAGAAAACACGATCGGATAATCGTCAGTAAACCTTGTTGAGGATATAACAGAAAAATCCGTGCTTCACGTTGATAAGAGAGTATATAAAAAGAACAGTTACGGTTCATTTGTAAGCAACGTAGAGGT